>NW_020769398.1:1748828-1771187 GCF_900518735.1 Pseudonaja textilis | reverse complement strand
CTGCCATGAGTTAGGGAGTTCAGGCAAAAGTGAGGAAAACTCCCCCAACCCATGGAGGGTCAAATTAGTGACCAATTGGGATTACAGATGTGGCCACGTGACAGGAACTACATTTCCCAGGATACCTTTAACTACATTTACCATGATGCATTCCCTTAAGGGGACAGCTCATAATTCCTAAGTAACTATCCAATTCCTATAGACTAGCTGGGACAGCACAACCCAGATTGTTGCGGGCAATATGCTGACTTTGTGAACCGCTTAGAGAAGGCTGGAAAGCAGGAGTCTCCAACCTTGGCCACTTTAAGCCTGGTGGACTTCAACTCCCAGCTGGCTGGGGAATTCTGGGAGTTGAAGTCCGCCAGGCTTAAAGTGGCCAAGGTTGGAGAGCCCTGTTATAAAGCACTGAAACTGTGGCTATTGCTATTGCTGTTCAGCCCACTCGGCACGGGGCCCACCTATACTCTAGAGGGCGCTGTTGTGCCATAACTGAAATTCTCATGGGGATAGATAGCTGGTTTGCAAAGGGTACTCAAGCTGGAGGCGGTATTAAGTGCAGTTTTAGCTCTACTTAGAGCATATTTATTCATGACTTGGGTGCAAAGAATACTTAATCTGATTTGCATATCATGAAAAACATGCATGGAATAGGTAGTAAGAAGACAGAAATAAAAATTCAAATCAGCATTGATAGAATTGTGGAACGGTTGAAAATAACTGTTTAAATTAAGAGGAAATCAATCAGATTGTCAGGTACAAGATTCCTGGCTTGACAATGGTTTTTGGGAAAAAGATTTTGGAATAGTAGATTGCAACTATGTACGTGAACTAATATTGAGTTGTGGGTGTGAAACAAAACAACAGAAAATTTCAGCCACATCCATAGATAGTTTCCAAATCATAAGAAGCTAATGATTCTACTTGCAGTCCATTGGTCTGCGCCCACTTTCCATGTGCCGTTCAATTCTTGGTACAGTGCTGCATTTAAAGGAGGATCCAGGCTACAATATAAAGCCTTAGTAAGGCCACACCTAGAGTTCTGCATCCAGTTTTGGTCACCACACTATAAAAAGATGTTGAGACTCTAGAAAGTGTACAGAGAAGAGCAACAAGGATGATGAGGGGACTGGAGGCTAAAACATATGAAGAACGGTGGCAGGAACTGGGCTTGGCTAGTCTAGTGAAGAGAAGGACTAGGGGAGACAGGAGAGCAATCTTCCAATATTTGGGGGGCTGCTCCAGAGAGGAGGAAGGGCTCAAGCTATTTTCCAACGCACCTGAAGGCCAGATAAGGAATAATGGATGGAAGCTGAACAAGGAGAGATTCAACCTGGAAATAAGGAGAAATTTCCTGACCGTGAGAACCATCAACCGATGGAACAGAAGTTGCCTTTGGAAGTTGTGGGAGCTTCATCGCTGGAGGCTTTTAAGAAGAGACTGGACTGCCATCTGTCAGAAATGGTGTAGGGTCTCCTATTTGGGTGGGGGGTTGGACTAGAATCTAATGAGAAGGACTAGGGGAGATATGATAGCAGTATTCCAATATTTGAGGGGCTCCTACAAAAATGAGGGGGATCAACTTAGTATTTTCCAAAGCCCCTGAAGGCAGGACAAGAAGCAACAGAGGGAAACTAACCAAGGAGAGAAGCAACCTGGAATTAAGGAGAAATTTCCTAATAGTGAGAACAATTAACCAGTGGAACAGCTTGCCTCCAGAAGTTGTGGACGCTCCATCACTGGAGATATAAAAGAAGAGTTTGGACAATCATTTGTGTGAAATGGTATAGGGATTCATTCCTGAGCAGAGGGTTGGACTAGAAGACCTCCAAGTTCCCTTCTAACTCTATTAGTCTTCTGTTCTGTGTTCTGTGACTTTCTGTCAGCCACTGTGTGTCCCATTAGTGCCCTTCAAGCAGCCAAATTCTCTGATTCCCTCCCTCCCATTGAGTTGGTGTCTGAGTTTTGCACATCCTCATCAGTCACCACCCACTGAGAGCCCAGGAAAGGAGCCCTGGCTTTTGGGCTTCCTCGGAGTACTTAACATCACTTAACCTTTCAGATAATAGAGAGAAAGAAGGCCTGGCTCGGAGCTGGTGCCTCACTGAAGGTGGGGCTGGAAACCCCATGAGCCAGCAGTGGCATTAATTAGCAGCCCCCAAAAGGGACCAAAAAGTGGCTCTTGTTTGCGATCTCAAAATGGACAAGAGGTGGCCAGCCTGTGGTAGGTACGGGTCTTCCCAATAGCCTCAGCTCCATCGTTAATTTCTCTCACTTTGTTTGGAAAGATGCCCAAAGGGCAAGTGTGAAAAGGCTCCTCTTGGTTCTGCCGCACACTGTGGGTCTGTCCAGCCTCACTTTCCCCACGCTGCTCTTGGAAGAAAAAAACCACCTGGCTCCCAGCTGGGAGAAAGGCGCTGGAAATAAAATGGAGGCTGATTGGAAAGAAGGTCTGTTTATTGATGAACAGAACTGCAACGTGCAGTTCTGGGACAGCTGACAAATTAGCTTGATGAGGACAAGGATTTTTATAGTTTCTGAAATGCTGCAGGGATTGTGCAATGCAGTGAGCCTCGTGTCTTTTGCTATTCTAATGGTGGTGGGTTAATCCTTTTGTCTCCTGAAAGGTCCTGTCCTGTCAGGTCCTGTCCTGAGAATCTGGGTGGGGGAAGGATGTAGCAATAGCAATAGCAATAGCCCTTAGACTTATATACCGCTTCACAGTGCTTTACAGCCCTCTCTAAGTGTTTACAGAGTCATCCTGTCACGCCCAACAATCTGGATCCTCATTTTACCCACCTTGGAAGGCTGAGTCAACCTTGAGCCTGGTGAGATTCGAACTGCCAAATTGCAGTCAGCTGGCAGTCAGCAGAAGTAGCCTGCAGTACTGCACTCTAACCACTGTGCCCCCATGGCTCTTAAATGTAAATGTTATTCCCATCCCTGGAGGTGAAAGCATTTTCTTTGTGAATAGGCTGGTCCAAGATTTCTTAATGGGCATCTGCTGGTGCCTATTAAGAAAGGCCAGGGGCTGCTTCCTGCCTCTAAGAACATGTTTCTCCATTTTTCCTTTGGGGAAATATAATATTCTACCTCTTTTAATATTTCCCAAAGTATTTCATTCTCTGTGGGCTAGGGGCTGGACACACTGCCTAATCTTGCTTAATCCAAGATTCCCTTTAACAGGAATTCCCTTTAACCTGGAAATAAGGAGAAACTTTCTGACAGTGAGAACAATCAACCAATGGAACAGAAGTTGCCCTCGGAAGTTGTGGGAGCTTCATCACTGGAGGCTTTCAAGAGAAGACTGGACTGTCATTGGTCAGAAATGGTGTAGGGTCTCCCGCTTGGGTGGGGGGTTGGACTAGATGACCTAACAAGGTCCCTTCCAACTCTGATTATGTGTTAAATGTCTGTTAAAGGGAAGGGCGCTTCAGGCAATCTGGAAGGTTTCTATTCCTGCATCACTGAACCCCAATAAACAGCATTTGCCTTTCATCATAGTGACTTTCCTTGAAGAGCCGTTTGTCTGTGCTGCTCATTTAACTTTTTAATTTTCTTACGAGTTCCGATCCTGTAACTGTCAGGATACACATGTTCTTTGTTTAAAGAAAAAAAGCCTAAACAAGAGGGTGAAAAGCTCCAGTTGGAGATATAAGCAAACATTGGAAAAATAATGAAAGCCCAGCGATAAACAAACCCAAATTAGCACCTGGACATGGCCTTATGCCAAGTCAGCCCAGACTTATTTGCTACGAAGGGTTTGGCAAGATTTTCCTCTTGCCCAGCGTGGAAAATGCCAGGGACGACCGTCCACAGGCACAGCACCTGCCCTGCATTGGATCCCTGCCATTCCTTTATTACTCCTCTCCCATCCCATCCCATAAGCTCTCACGCAGTTATTTTGGCCTTCTCTTGAACTCTTTTTCAGACTTCTCTTTGCAGGGGGTGCTTTGGAAGAAGCCCGAAGGAGCGGTCCTTGGTGCTCTCTGAGCTTGGTTGTTTTCTTGCAGATGTTTCCTTACCCAAACTAGGCAACATCATCAGTGCTAGTCTAGCACTGATAATGTTACCTACTGTTGAAAGGTGTCAAAATGCCTTTCTTTCGAGGATTCGATTTTCCCGCTGGGAGAGCTCCGGCGCAAGGATACGGACAACTGCTTGAAAGCTGGATCTTTTTATTTTTCAGGAAGGCTGAGAACAGCGAGAAGTCTACGTTCCTGGGCTAGCTAGCTTCTTATGGTAAGTCCCTGGTTTTTTATACCCTTTTCTCCCTTTGTAAGTTGATTTTGTGTGAGTGTTTGTATTTGTGCCTAATGTTTCAAATCCTGTTTGAGTTTGTCTTTATTTCCGCCGGAGGGCAAACTCCGCGGGGTGGCCAGATTGTATTATGGGTTTTCTGTAATCTCTTTTAGCTTTAAGATAGTTTTTCATATTTGTTCTGTGGCAATCTCCTGTCTGTCCCTTTTGTAATCTATATTTTGTGTCTTTTGTCTGTTGGTTTTGCTTATTTGGTATGTCCTGTGTTTGTAAGGGTTTTCTAAATTATCTTTTGTTTCCTTTTCCTATTTGTCTAGTTTTCTTAATTACTTAGGCTTTTGTCTATAGGGATTCTTTAATACTTTTTATTTGATTCCTTTTCCTATGTAAGTTTGTTTTCTGGCTGACCTGATGTTCCCTTTGGCCTTTTCCTGGTTTTTGTGACACTACTGCCTTCCTGAAATTCCCTTTCCACACTACTTTGGCAAAGGAAACGCCTATAAGAAAACAGCCAACAAACCCTCAATTCAACCCTGAGCTACAAATTTCTCCTTTATCACAAGCCAGAATATAAGCACAGCATTCATAGCTTGTTTCAGGCTTCACAGGAGTACCCCCACACACACACCAGTTGTATTTGGATGTGCGCTGAAGCATCTTTTCAACGCATGCACAGCTTCACACAAGCAGAACTCTTTGCTGTCTGATTGTACATGCCGTGATCTACAGAATTCCTTTGAAGGTACCCATCCCTTCCGATTCTGCTCACTGTTGCGCAGCCCCAATTATAACCAGTGGGCTGAAGGGGCCTGGGATACACCTGCCTCATTCTCAGAAGACCCGCTGCCTCTCACAACTCCCCAGCGTAGAAGGTCAGCACCCACCCACCCACCCTCCTAAAGAATGAAATGTTTTGGGCAATATTAAAAAGGCAGGATATTATACTGTATTTCCCCAAAGGAGAAATAGAACTCCCTACATAGTAAAACAGCCTCCAGCAGATGCAAGAGGTCTTTAGAAAGGGATATTTGGGCTCATGAAGAAATTTATTCATAAACCAAACATCTTCAGCTCCAGGGTGATGGGATTAAGAAGGACATGACATTTTAGGATATAATAGTATTAACCCACCACCATTTAGCAAAAGACACAAGCCCCTTCGTTGCATAATCCCAAGAACAGTTCAAACTTCAAAAATCACAGAAACCAGATCCATCCACTCATTCAACAAGCAGAACCAGGTTCTGCTCTTCAAAAAACTTTCTTTCCAATCAGCCTCCATTTTATTTCCAGCACCTTTTTCCCAGTTTGGAACTGAACCAGATGGAATTTTCTTCCTATTTCAATTGTTTTTTTTTAATGGCATTTTTTTTAGTCATTCTATAATCCACATTGCAAAGTGTGCCCCTTATTTTGGGAAGAAGGAGCCTGCTCTCAGGTGTGTCAGCGTTCACAACTAATAATGACAATCTGAGACACGTCTGAGACCCATATTGACTCTAAAAATGTGTATGAAGGGGCCCTGAGGTGGAAATTGGACAATTTCCTTTTAATTCAGTGTTTGATGTCCCTTCCTAGGTCAGGGGTTCCCTAACTTGGCAACTTTCAGACATGTGTGGACTTCAGCTCCCAGAATTCCCCAGCCAGGCATGCTCTAGAATGCTGGTTAGAAAACATTACTTTTACTTTCAAGAAATCCTGGAATATATTTTCCATTCGCACATTTCATTAGAGGAATTGCTGGATTTCATCCAGCGTGAAAAGCACATAAGAAATGGCCACCACCTTCTTTTCTGACCACAGTCCAGAGGTCACCCCTGCCCCTAAGGCCTGCAGGACATGGCACTGGAGATGGTGGTGTCCAGCTGGCAGAAGAGGCAGCTAACTCACTTTCCCCCCACCTGAAGACTCAAGTGGGGCCTGTTGGAAGGGCTGCATTCAGGCTTACATAAACCTGGTGATGTGACAAGGCAGCCAGCATCCTTCTGTTGCACTTGCCTATGAAAAGCATATTTTCATCCTAAAATAACCTCCTCCGCTGAATGTACAAAACAATCTGGCTAAAATTAAAACAGCCATTTGAATCTTTGGCTGCTCCTGCCTGGGGCTTTCTGTTCTCGGCTCACCCTCCCCCCCACACATCCCGACCTCCCTTCCCTTCATTTTACAAAGTCACTGAAACAGAAACGAACATTTTTGGCACAATGGCCTGGAGCTCAGAGCACCGAGGAGGCCACTTGTACGAGCTGAACCCCCCCCAAAGCTCCCCCGGGAACACACAGCTGAGTAGCAGCATTTTGCCAAGAGTTATACAAGCAGCCGATGCCTTTCCCAAAACCACTTGCTCATTAAACCAAAGTAATTCACAACCCTCTGATGGGAGGCACTCCTCTGTTTAGGCCCAACCACCATTCTTGAGGATTTTCTTTCAAAAAGAGTCTCGGCCATCGCTGCTTATAAGGGTCAATTCTGCAAGCTATCCCAGTTGCTGCAAAAGAATTTTAGTGAATAAAGTGACTCTCCTGCAAAAGCCATTGGGGAAGTTCAGCTTCTGTTGGTGCAGGCAGGGCTCAAGCCATACCCTGGGAGGCATTTTTCTGACATCTGCCCTGATTCTGGGCTAGCCAATGTCATCTTAGAGAAAATGTTTAAAAGGAGCCCATGCTTTCCAATTATTAGTAGTATTAATAGTTAAGATATAATATCCAATCAATATGTCCTAGTCTAGTGAAGAGAAGGACCAGGGGAGACATGATAGCAGTGTTCCAGTATTTGAGGGGCTGCCACAGGGAGGAGGGGGTCAAGCTATTTTCCAAGGCACCCGAAGGCCAGACAAAGAATAATGGATGGAAACTGATCAAGGCGAGATTCAACCTGGAAATAAGGAGAAACTTTCTGACAGTGAGAACAATCAATCAATAGAACAGAAGTTGCCATCGGAAATTGTGGGAGCTTCATCCCTGGAGGCTTTCAAGAAGAGTCTGGACTGCCATCTGCCAGAAATGGTGCAGGGTCTCTTGCTTGGGTGGGGGGCGGGGTTAGACTAAATGACCTACAAGGTCCCTTCCAACTTTGTTAATCTGTTAATATCCGGGGTGTCTGCGAGGATGGATAAAACAATCAAGATGGCAGACACAACAGGGCATTCGTGCAGACAACCTTGAAGTTATCTTTCATAAGCATGGAAGACAGTAATTAGAGCCATTAAAAGCCTTTAAAGCTACCAGTGAATGAATAAAGCAGTAGGCCAAGAACACAACGCAAATATATCGGAGAGACAATGCCAGTCAATCAGACAGTTAATTAAGGTTTTTAAGAATCAGAAGGTTGTCTCCCAACCTCATAGGAGAAGGGCATCAGGCCCAGACAGCTCTGCCCCTCAAGCATTTCTCCCATTAACCCTGGGAGAGCTGCCATCCTATCATTCTTAAGAAGCCAGTTCTGCAGGGACCCAGTCTTCAGGTTGATGGACATAAGGTCACCAAGCTGATATAATGATCTGTGGGGGAGACTTTGGGAAACAGGAGGAAGAGCTGCAGGCTGGCCAGATAAGAGACAGCTCAGCTCTCAGAAGGAATGAGGGTGTAGCAAACATCACACAAGAGACCCTACCTAGTTTCTTGGGCTGTAAAGGTGAGGTGGTACTTTCAGAGCTCAAGATTCTGCCAGATTCAGATGTAATTTCACAGTAAAAGGAGAGGGGAAGGCAGCTGGGGAATTCTGGGAGCAGAAGTCCACATATCTGACAGTTGCTGAGGTGGAAAACACCACCTTAGATTACCCCCCTTTCACATGTGGACATTCAGCAGGGCAGGTGCAGCCTTAGTGGGAACATAGGATAACAAAGGTGGAAGGGACCCTGGAAGTCATCTAGTCCAACCCCCCGCACAAGCAGGACAGTCTATATACCATTTCAGACAAATGGCTGTCCGGTCTCTTCTTGGAAGTCTCCAGTGATGGGGCACTCACAACTTCTGAAGGCAAGCCATTCAAATGATTGATTATTTTCATAGTTAGGAAAGTTCTAGGTTGCTTCTCTCCTTAATTAGTTTCCATCCATTGCCTCTTGTCTACCTTCAGGTGCTTTGGGGAATAAGGTGACCCCCTCTTCTCTGTGGCAGCCTCTCAAATATCAGAACATCACTATCCTGTCTCCCCGAGACCTTCTTTTCACTAGACTAGACCTACCAAATTCCTACAACTGTCCTTCAGTGACCTCCAGTGTTAGCCTCCAGCCCCATAATCAGGATTTGTTGCTCTTCTCTGCACTCTTTCCAGAGTCTCAACATCTTTTTTATAGTGTGGCAACCAAAGCTGGATGCAGTATTCCAAGTGTGGCCATACTAAGACCATGTGGAAGTAACTCTGTTGAGGACTATACATTGAGTACTGTTTGTCAGCCAGTTTCAAACAGCCAATTGAGGGGAGAACGATGTATGTGGAGGCTGTGATGAGTAGCCAAAGCACAACATCTTGTGCAGCTACCAACACAATACCTCTTGGATGCCATCGGCAGCCCAAGAGGCATAAATATTACATCTGCAAGTCATCAGCCACAACCAAAATCTGTCCATCTCAGGTAAAGTTTAGCTCTTACACACCACCCAGAACAGAAAGTCACTGAAAAACAGTGTCAGGGTGTGGTTAAAAATGTCAGGTAGATACAATAGTGCAATTGAAGATCCAGGTTCCACATGAAAAATGGGACACAAACACAACACAACACAAACCAACATTTTGACTTGGAAAAGGCACAAATGTTACAGACCTAAGTTTGTGCAGTCCTCCAGAACCCTCTGAGGTGGGAACTTGTGGGGCTACTGATTTGTCTTCCCCCCATCCTGGAGTCTTTTCTCATGCTCAGCCTCATGGCTGGTTGAACTGAAATCATGGATGGCCTTTGAGAGAGTATCATCCCCATTTTCTTCCTTCCTATTCTACTAAGTTCACTTACGGATGATGCCAACTTCGAACTGAATCTGGCAGAAGCCATTTTTCTATTCCTCAGTTGCCACACAAAGTGGAAGCAGGAAGAAGGATGAAATGCATTGCTAGACAAAACATTGAACTTTCTCGTGGGAACCAAGGTCATCTCTACGGGTGGTGGATGAAGATGGGGAGGAGTGCCTGGAGAGCCCATCAATTCATCTAATTGGCCAACGTGGCCTGTGGCTTTTTGGGGGAGGGAGTTATTTCCTATTTTAATTATACTGAAGCCACGGGAAACATTTAGAGTTGGTTTTGTATTTGAGCATGCCGATATGATATATCCAATAAAGAAGTTCTTTGAGGAAGATCTTAGCCTCAGAGTTCTGATTTATTTGGGTTCGTTAGTCGGAACCATGACATTTGCTTTTTTTTAACTGACTAACAGAATTAGAAGGGACCTTGTAGGTCATTCTAGTCCAACTGTCCACTCAAGCAGGAGACCCTACACCATTTCTGACAGATGGCAGTCCAGTCTCTTCTTGAAAGCGTTCCAGGGATGAAGCTCCCACAACTTCCGAAGGCAACTTCAGTTCCATGGGTTGATGGTCCTCACTGTCAGAAAATTTCTCCTTATTCCTAGGTTGAATCTCTCCTTGTTCAATTCCCATCCATTATTATTCCTTGTCTGGCCTTCAGATGCCTTGGAAAATAGCTTGACACCCCATCCTTTCTATGACAGCCCCTCAAGTATTAGAAGACTGCTATCATGTCTCCCCTGGTCCTTCTCTTCACTAGCTCATACATCTGTTCATCGTAGGTTTTAGCCTCCTGGTTGCTCTTCTCTGCACTCTTTCTAGAGTCTCAATACCTTTTGTATAGCGTGGTGATCACAACTGGATGCAGTATTCTAGGTGTGGTCTTTCTAAGGCTTTATAGAGTGGTATTAGTACCACTCTATACTTTTAGTACTTTTATGAAACTGAGCTCAACTTCATTGTTCACATTGCTTCTGTTGGTGAAATATGGAATCAATTTGGTGCTGTCAGGGATGTCTACCAGGTGCAGTCAAAAAAGTCAAGATGGCAGGTACAACTGTGTGACTGACGCTCTGTGACTTTTAATGAGTATTGCAAAGACAGATCTTTGACAGCCCCATCCTGGGTGACATTTTGACTTTTTTGTCCATGTCTGGGATGTGGGTTTTTTTTTTCAATTCCCTGGTAATAGTTTATAGATCTGCAGTTGCCTGGTGGATCCCCATTTAAGGCCCAGCGCTACTTGCCTTTTTGGTATATGCCCAGGTTGTCCTGGTGCTGCTGGCTGGTGAGTCAGCCATGGTGATATTGGCCTGGGTTGCTTCTCTGCCTCTCGAGTGCATGTTCCATTCTCCTTTCTTTTGTTTTTAACATTATTTCATTTTATTAATGGATTTATGTGGCTGCCCATAAAAACGGCAACTCCAGGGGGCATATTTCAATTTGTACGATATCCTAGTATCAGGCAGATTGTAAAACCGTTTTCTTGATGCATCTTCGGTTAGTTGCTTGCTTATTACAGGCTGTCCGCGCACAGAGAAGAGCTCCCAGTCAAAGCATCTCAGACAGATGCCTCTCTGCCCCCTGGTTCAACCCACCCAGGAAAGGGAGATCCCTTCTTTTCTTTTAGGGAATGGAATCCGCTGTCTTTGGAATAGTCACCGCTCCCGCTCTAAATCTCAGCTTCTGAAAAATGCTCCTTCCGTTTTTGTTTCTCATCAACCAGATGTGGGCCTGCTAGGAAGTGTCTTTGAGTCAGTCTGGATACGTAGTTTTCTAGGTGGCCTCTTTGGGGAGTGGGCTGCCCTTGCCTCCTCCTTGGGCCTGGGACAGAGGGACTGGCCCCAAGTCCCTTGGCTAGCCTCATGCCTCCAGCAGGACTGGCCCTCCCCCATCTCCCAGCTTCTAGTCCAAGGCCTTTAGCCACTGCACCAAACCGGCTCTCTTAAGTGCATCCGACGACTGAAATAGCCACGGGCTCTTGAAGACTAACATGACAACACTTGACAGTGAGTGAAAGCTTCTGAAAGATTTCGGCCCTGAAGACACCAGTCACATGCTGTCCTTTGGTGGGACAACAGGTCCCCCTACAAGAGGAGATTTCAGCCAGCAGCCCCAGGTTTTGCCTTGCTCAGAATCCTGACAGCTCCTTACTCTGCAGCAATTCTGACCGAACCAGCCAGCTGCTTCCTCTGGGTTGCTAGACAAACCAGGAAATTTGGGGCAAAGTAAAACTCCACGGGAAAGTATTTCTCTACCAGGTAAAGGGAGCGTCCAGGCCAGCCTCCTTTTCCCAATAAATGCCTCCCCCAGCCCCTCTTGCTGCCTCCCCACAACTGGCCTCCAGCGGCACATCGCTTCTGAAGGAGGATTTCCATATCATCAGGAATCCCACGGTTCTTTTCCATTATTGCGGGGTATTGCCTTTTAAGCCAAGTGCGTCATCTCTCTGTGCCCAAGAGGTCTATGCATAATAATAGTTTATAACTCTTGAAACCAGCAGGGTCTTTGTCGATGGAGATTCTCCACCATCCAGGACATGGTCGTCCTGGATTTTGCGTCTCATTTTGCTTCCCATCCAAGGAGCTTCTTCATCTTTTTGGATGACTTGTGAAACATTTTTATAGGGAAAAAAAAGCAAGAAAGTCCAGATGCCTTTTCTGGGGGAAAAAAAGCACCTTTGGGACAAATGAGCTGTTTGTACCTTTTGAAGGATTAAAGAAGGGAAAACAAAACATGTCTCCATATCACCACATCATATCGTATTATATCATATCAAGAGCAACTGCGTTCTCTTCACTGATGATGTAAAGCTGTTCAACACCACCGACAATACTGCTACCCTCAAAAGACCCTCGACTATGTATCAGAATGGTCAAACAAATGGCAACTTCAAATATCAACAAATAAATGCTCTGTCTTACGTATTGGCAAAAAAAAAATCAGAAAATAAAATACAAGCTGAATAGTCAAGATCTTGTTGATGATCTAAGCTCTATAAAGGACCTTGGAATACTCATCTCTAATGACCTAAGTGCTAGAGCCCACTGTAACTACATAGCCAAAAAGGCATTAAGAGTTGTTAACCTAATCTTACGTATCTTTTTCTCTGGTAATATTACACTACTAACTAGAGCATACAAAACATTTGCTAGACCCATACTCGAATACAGTTCATCAGTCTGGAACCCACATTATGTATCTGATATTAACACAGTTGAGAAAGTCCAGCAATATTTCACAAGAAGAGTACCACTCCTCTACTCATTGCAGAAGACCTTATGCTACCAGACTCGAAATTCTAGACCTAGAAAACCTAGAACTAAGCTGCCTTCAGTCCGATCTAAGTATAGTATATAAAATCATACATTGCAATGTCCTACCTGTCAATGAATACTTCAGCTTCAATCATAACAACACAAGAGCACACAATAGATACAAACTCAAGGTTAACCGCACCAAACTCGATTGCAGAAAATACGACTTCAGCAACAAAGTGGTCAATGTCTGGAATACTCTACCTGACTCTGTGGTTTCTTCCCCAAACTCCAAAAACTTTAACCTTAGACTGTCTACTATTGACCTCACTCCCTTCCTAAGAGGCCTGTAGTGGGCGTGCATAAGCGCACCAATCCTGCCTACCGTCCCTGTCCTATTGTTTCTTTTATATATTTTTAAATTTTTCTTATATGTATCCATGTATTCATAACTATGTTTTTACTTATATCTATTATCTTGTAAGCAATTGACAAATAAAATAAAATAAAATAAAATAAATAAAAATAAATAAACCATTCTCCATGCCAACATCCCATCAGGCTCTTCCTATGTCTCCTCTTAGCTGTTCTTATTCCTCACTGGAAGCTCCAAAAGGTTCTTTTTTCTTGAGGGGAAGTCTCATTCTTCTATTTTGAGATGAGACAATAAAAGGTTAAGGTAGTGTGTTAAGGCAAGAAAAACCAAATATGTAGGCAAAGGTAAAGGTTCCCCTTGCACATTCGCGCTAGTCATTTCCAGCTCTAGGGGGCAGTGTTCATCTCCATTCCAAAGCCGAAGAGCCAGCGCTGTCTGAAGACATCTCCGTGGTCATGTGGCCGGCATGACTACACACCCAAGGCACATGGAGGAATGTTGTTCCCTTCCCACCAAAGTATTTTTCTATTTGCATTTTTTTACATGCTTTCGAACTGCTAGGTTGGCAGAAGCTGGGACAAGGAACAGGAGCTCACTCTGTTACGCGGTGCTAGGGATTCGAACCACCAAACTGCTGGCCTTTCTGATCAACAAGCTCAGCATCTTAGCCACCGAGCCAACCTGGCTGAACAGAAGTAATTGTGGGAGGGATTTTGGAATCCAGTGGACAGTCATTTAACTATGAGCCAGCAGTATGCTGCAGCTGCTTAAAAAGCCAATATAATCCCAAATTGGATTAAGAGAGGGATAGAGTCAAGGTTGTTTTAAGTGTTAATACCACTTTTGTTATGACTCCCCTTCAAAATTCAGACGAACAAAACAGAAAGCAGCCGTTTCAAATTAAATCAAACAGAAAGAAGTCTTACAAGATAACGGCTGGCAGGAATCTCAATCCACAGCATAAATCTTTACTCTGTCCGGCAAACCAGTCCTGGCAATAAATCTCTAGTCTCAGAGCTTCTTGCTGTAACGTCCTCACTCAAATAAGTCACTTTGTTCCTGGCAAATTGTACCAGCCCAGCTGTGTCCTTTTATACTCATTGAGGCAACATGCTAATTTACTGACTCGCTCTCCTCCTCCGTTCCAGCTGATTTTGCCTTCTCAACCGTCTTCTGTTCCTTACATTTAACCACAAATTTTCCAAGTTCTCATCTCCACTAGAAGACTCTCTCAAAACTTCCCTGTCAGCCATTCCCGGCTGTTGATCTGATAAGGAACCAGAGGAGGTCAAAGGTCCTGACAATTCTAATACATCAGGTCTGTCGTCCTTTGTCACGTCCATCTCCTCATCCTTGTTACCAGTCCAATCACTGAGCCATGCCGGCTCATATTTTTCTGCCATGTCCTCCTCACTTGAACTCATATCAGTCACAGGAGCTGAATCCAAGCCCGGAGCCACAACACACTTTATAATGCCTTGGAAACTACACACTTGGAATATTGCATACAGTTTTTGTCACCACGGTACAGAATTCGAAGGGACATTGGAGGTTTTCTAATCCTACCTCTACTGAAGCAGGAAACCGTATAATATACCATTTCAGGCAAATGGTTGTCCAATCTCTTTTTAATAAGGTGGCCAACTTTTTTACAATGAAAAGGAGGACACAAATAAATTGAAGAAATAAAAACAAAGCCACTTGCTCGCGGCGCACTCTCTCAAAACAATTCTCCTGTGTGGAGCGCATCCGTCTCATTATCGCGTCTCGCCACACTGTACTGAGCCTTGACGAATCGTCATGTCAAATACAAATACGTCACATCACACACAACGGATCGGATCGGCATCGATCAAATACGGAGATTTACAGATTAGTCTTCAAATATCCAAAAGGAGGACATGTAGGGGGACACTTTTCGAGAGAGGACAGAACTTGCAAAAGGAGGACTGTCCTCCCTAAAGGAGGACAGCTGGTCACCTTATTTTTAAAAATCTCCACTGATAGAGCCCCACAACTTCTTAAAGCAAACTGTCCATTGATTAATTGTTCTCATTCTCAGGAAAGTTCTCCTTAATTCTAAATGGGAGCTTTCCTTGATTAGTTTCCATCCATTGCTTCTTGTTCTGCCTTCAGGTGCTTTGGAGAATAGATTGACCCTCTCTTCTTTGTGGAAGCCCTTTAAATATTAAAACACTGTAATTAAGTCAGCCCTCGTCCTCCTTTTCAGTAGACTAGACCAGGGGTAGGGAAACTTGGCTCTTCTATCACTTATGGACTTCAACTCCCAGAATTCCTGAGTGAGCCATAGAAGGTTCCCCATCCCTGGCCGACCGGTTTTTCAGTTGTGGGGGAAATCAATTTTTGACTTGAATGGGACTGTTTAATATACAAATGTAGGACAAATATGTGGGGCTGCATAACTGGACAGAAGCATTCCTGTCAAACAGACAACAAATGGTCAAAATTGGGAGCGCCCTATCAAATTCTGTACCTGTCAACAGTGGTGTCCCCCAAGGCAATGTTTTAGGACAAACTCTCTTCATACTCTACATAAATGACCTCTGTGATCATATTAAGAGCAACTGCATTCTCTTTGCCGATGATGTAAAGCTATTCAACACCACTGACAATACTGCTACCCTTCAAAAAGACCTCGACTATGTATCAGAATGGTCAAACAAATGGCAACTTCAAATCTCAACAAATAAATGCTCTGTCTTACATATTGGCAAAAATAAATAAAATACAAGCTAAATAGTCAAGACCTTGTTGAGGATCCAAACTCTGTCAAGGATCTTGGAGTACTCATCTCTAATGATCTAAGTGCTAGAGCCCACTGTAACTACATAGCCAAAAAGGCGTTAAGAGTTGTTAACCTAATCTTACGTATCTTTTTCTCTCGTAATATTACACTAATAACTAGAGCATACAAAACATTTGCTAGACCAATACTCGAAAATACAGCTCATCAGTCTGGTACACACATTATGTATCTGATATTAGCACAGTTGAGAAAGTCCAGAAATATTTCACAAGGGGAGTTCTCCATTCTTCTACTCATTGTAGAATATCTTATGCCACCAGACTTGAACTTCGAGACCTAGAAAACCTTGAATTACGCCGTCTTCGGTCTGATCTAAGTATAGTATATAAAATCATACATCGCAATGTCCTACCTGTCAATGAATACTTCAGCTTCAACCATAACAATACAAGAGCAAACAATAGATACAAACTCAAGGTTAATCGCACCAAACTTGATTGCAGGAAATACAACTTCAGCAGTAGAGTGGTCAATGTCTGGAATCCTCTACCTGACTCTGTGGTTTCTTCCCCAAACCCCAAAAACTTTAACCTTAGACTGTCTACTATTGACCTCACCCTTTTCCTAAGAGGTCTGTAGTGGGCGTGCATAAGCGCACCAATCCTGCCTACTGTCCCTATTGTTTCTTTTATTTTTCTTATATGTATCCATGTATTCATAACTATGTTTTTACTTATACCTATTATCTTGTAAGCAATTGATAAACCAAATAAAATAAATACAAATAAATAAATAAATAAAACATTTGTATATTAAACAGTCCCATTCAAGTCAAAAATGGATTTCCCCCACAACTGAAAAACCAGTCGGCCAGGGATGGGGAACCTTTTATGGCTCACTCAGGAATTCTGGGAGTTGAAGTCCATATGTGATAGAAGAGCCAAGTTTCCTTGCCCCTGGACTAGACATACCCAATTTCTGCAACCATTCTTTTAGCCCCCAAACCACTTATTCGTTGCTTTTCTCTGCACTCTTCCTAAGATCTCAACATCTTTTTTTGTATCGTGGTGACCACAACTGTGCAGTTGTCAGCCTCAGGTGGGGTCAGCCTCCGAGTGGGGTCTTACCAAGGCATTATAAAATGGCACTAACACTTCATAGGCTCTTGAGTGTCTCCCTCTATTAAGGCAGCCTAGGGTTGCATTGGCGTTTTCGTTTTTGATCTGTATCACTTTGCCCTCATATTCAAACTTGTATGTGGTCGTCCACTTTGGGGTGCTGCTGCCACAATCCTTTGCAATCAGGGTGGGAGGGTTGGCTCTTGTGTCTGTCAGCAGAAGACCCCCCCCCTCTCTTTTGTCTTGCACAGGTGGTGAGTGTGTAGGATCCTAAGAACACATAGAGGAGGCAGTGAAGGGGCAGTTCTCCTGAGCCCGTAGCTGTTGTGCAAGGCCAGGAAAATATGTGATTCCTTTTTTTTTTTTAAAGAAGCTGCCAGTGGGGAGGGTAAGGGGGCTCCACCCACACCTGAAGCTCCTTTTCTAGCTCAGGCCATTGTGAATCAATCAAGTGGGTTTAAACAAACCAGGACTGAGTGATGTAAGAAGAGGCAGTGATTTCTCCCCTCGATCCAAAATAATGGAGGGTTTTAGGAAGAGATTGGATAACCACTTGTCTGAAATGACAGGGTCTCCTGCTTGAGCAGCGGGTTGGACTAGAAGACCTCCAAGAACCCTTCTAACTCTGCTATTCTGTTATTCTTTTCTGTTATAGTAGGTCTACATGTCGTTAATCCGGACACAACTTCCCCCTGTTTTATTGGCATCAGCACTCCAGTGGAATCCTCTGTCCAGTTGGATGCAACTTGTTTTTCCACCCCCCGTGACTCATACTGTCTCTTCTTTAATGGCAATCAAATCCTTTTGTGCTTTTCAGTTTGGGCAGGATTAACACATTTCCTAAGTGGCTGAAGCAATTGTGCCCTTTTTGTTCTCCAAAAGACTCTCGTGACTACATCCCCACTCCTCCACCCCAAAACCTGGACATTTGTCCAGGGTGTTTCAAGGGTGCAGAGCTGTCTTGTTGCTTGGTAGTAACTCCTGTGTCTGGCAGGACACACAAATCCTCCTGCATCAAAATTCCTTGCATACAAATTGACATAAGTGCCACTGAGCCTCTCTTTGAATAATTCCCACAATGCAAAGCCTTTTCCACGATCATTAATAAGCAATGAGGACACGGCATAAGCTGCACCGCTTTCTCTCCCCTCCTTCTTTGCTCCTTCTTTGAGAATACTCTAGCACCTCCAAGTGAAAGTCAGATTGGATGGTGGCCAAGAGGACAGAGCAGGAGGAAACAATAAAAGGTGAGTCTAAATGTCATCCTCACTGAATGAGCTTGTGAGACTCAGGTAACAGAGCCAAAGATAGACTTAGTCCATTGAGTATGCAAAAGAACAAATACACACAGAGACAGAGAGAGGGGGAAGGAGGGAGAGATACACTAGAATGCCTATCACCTATTTGGGAAAGAAGGTAAGTTCCTAAACTGTCAGGTGTGGGCAACCCGACTCACACGTGAAGTGTTCAAATTAGCTATTTTAATTGCTCAATGCTGACTTCACAACAAGAATGGAATAGAATGGAATGGAATGGAATAGAATAGAATAGAATAGAATAGAATAGAATAGAATAGAATAGAATAGAATAGAATAGAATTCTTTTATTGGCCAAGTGTGATTGGACACACAAGGAGTTTGTCTTGGTGCAAATGCTCTCAGGGTCCATAAAAGAAAAGATACATTTGTCAAGAGTCAAGAATCATAAGTGCAACACTTAATGATAGTCACAGGGTACAATAAGCAATCAAATCATACTAGGAAACAGTCAATATAAATCGAAAGGATACAAGTGACAAGGTTACAGTCATACAGTCATAAGTGGGAGGAAGTGGGTGAAAAGAAGGATGGGAGGATTAATAGTAATAATAGTAATAGTAATGCAGACTTAGTAAATAGTTTGACAGTGTCATTATTTGTTTAGCAGAGTGAGAGCGTTCGGGAAAAATCTTCCCAGAGTGGCAAGACTAGAGAAGATTCAGTGGCATTCAAGCAGGGCTGCCATTTTGTGCCTATGTAACTATTCCAGACTACTTCCCCGCTTGACTCCTCCTCTCCCTGGCTCATCCAGTCTCATCCAGAATAGAACAGTTTTATCGGCCAAGTGTGATTGGACACCCAAGGAATTTGTCTCCGGTGCAGAAGCTCTCAGCTCACTTGCAAAACAACAGAGAGCCTATATAGGAGACTTTGTATGGAGTGTTTTGATTGACCCCTCTTGCTCTTGCGAACGAAATGTTTCTTCTAACAGGCAAAGTTAACTGTGGCTAAAGTTAATTCATAGCTTTCAAAAACCTCTAATTACTTGCTTTATAGGCTAAAAAACAACCTGACCCCCCAAGCTGGAGGGGTGTTATAGCGCTAGGTAAAAATTAGGCCAATCCCTCCTCGTCCTACAGGAGAATCCAAGACTGTGCTCAAAAGATAGCCTGTTATTCCTGAATAACAAGCGACTTGCCTACCAGGGGGATTTTCCTCCCTGCGTTCACAGCCACAGCAACTGGCATTTCCCTGCTGTTTGCTTTCACTCCTACAGCCAGCACAGGCGGAGCGAGGCGCTGAGATGCCAAAACACTGGCAGGAAAAGTACAGCAATTCAGCAAAGTGACTGAATTACTGCAAACAGCCATTAATGCCGTCACTCTGGTCCAGCAGCTCATGCGGATTTGGAGAGACAGCAGGGGAAGCTCCGGCTCCCGCCCACGCGAGAAGGGGACCCTGGGGTGGGGTGGGGTGTGAAACGAGCACAACAACCTCCCCAAAATGCTGTGTTTTACCTACTCGCTGTAGATGTCAGGATGCCTCTGGATTGGTATGCATGTGTGCGGGATGACATTTGAGCATCATGGTGGTTTGCTGTGGGCACTGGTCCACATTCACACACCTGCCATAAGCCAGGAGCCCCAATTCCTCCTTCCTGCCTCCCCAAATCCCAAAAACTCCAAATCCAGGAGAAGTGGAATTCCAAAGTGAAATATCCTTGCTGCAAAACGATAGAAGCCAGAATGTCTTAATTCCTCTCTAAGGGGTGCTGTTTTTCAACCTTAGCAGCTTTAAGATGGGTGGACCTCAGCTCCCAGAATTCCCCAGCCAGCAAAGCTCTAGGGGCAGTGACATCTCATTCCAGCCAGCCTCTTGCTTCCTTGCTAATCATCATCATCTTCTTTTAATGACCCATAATCCCTTGCGGGGTGGAGCCTGGGCAACTGAATGGAGTTAGCAGAGTGTTTTAATGGCCGGATGCCCTTCCTGTCACCAATGCGGAGTTTTGTTTGGCAGATATATTCTCATTGTGCCCAGAGAGAGAAATATATCTGCCTCTATCTAGGCTTGAACTCACAGCCTCCTGATTGTGAGGCGAGAGCTCCACCTCTAGGCCACCACACCACTCCTTGCTTCCTTGCTAATACCATAACCATCTTTCAGGGTTTTAAAACAACACCTCGATGTTTGGTATTCACCAGGCTCTCTCATGAGCCCATGATAGACCATCTGAGAGCTGATGAAACGCTACTTTTCCCAGGAATAGTTAGAAGCAGAATTAGCACAGAAGTTCCAAGCAGCCCTACCATAAGCAGTGATGTCCTTCCTCCACGTTGGGAGAAATCCCCTAGTGACCTTTTGATTCCAGTTATCTCTTGTGACCCCTGGATAATCTGACAGCCACACTTCTTAGCTTTCTCCCCCGATCTCATCCCAAACCTTGATTGACATGGCTTTATCTTCGAGTTTCTGTTTTTACTGACCAGTGGACAGGGGGAACAGACAGGAGACAGGAGAGGAAGGGAGAAGGAGGAGAAGCAGAGAGTCTAAAGGGTTTGGTGGGAAGGAACAATGAACAACAAGACGAGTGGAGATTTCATCATTATCTTGATGCTTATGGACATACCTCAGGAATGCCCGTCAGCCTTTTAGTCCAGTCAAGGAAGAATAGCTCTCTCTTCAGTGCAAAAATTGCATTAGCAGAATCTTGCACGTCTGAAAGTGGGATTTTTATCAGGGCAACCTGGTCTACCCAAATATGGGATGGAGCATACTGCTTCCGCCTGTCAGCCCCAATCCAGGTGCCTTCGCAGGCAAATTATTTTTGTGTTAAATTTATATTTACCAACAAATGCACTTAATTTATATTTACCAACAAATGCACTTAAAGACTTTCATACTAAGCTGAACTCCATCTTCCCCGACATGCAGTTCACAATGGAGGAAGAAACAGATAGGCAATTACCATTTTAGATGTACTTGTCAACAGACAAGAGGATGGAAGGCCTAGAAACCACAGTAAGGCCACAGATTCTGAATTTCAACAGCAACCATCCACTGTCACACAAAAAGAGTGTGCCCTAGGATGAAGAGGGGTGGGCCTGGGTCTTCCTCTGAACTCCCTCTCCCTTGTTCTACCTCTCCCCTGCTCTGCCCAGCCAGACTTTGCCCTTCCCCAGTTTCCTCCACAGCCAACAGAGCCACACTCCCACTCCCCGTCAGCTGTTCATCTTCCTCCTCGGACTCAGACTGAGGCAGAGGCATGACACCCGGTGACCGACACACATTGGATCCTTATGTCTTTGTTTTCTTACGTGATTGCACATGTGGAGGCCTTCACACATACAAACACACACCCCCTACTCATTTGGACACAAACTAAGGCAGAGCCTTACAATGCTACAATAATCAGAGCGCACAGGATTGTCCTACATAAAACTACTCAGTGACAGGGGTGACTTTTGCTTAACTTTTACTTCCACGTTCTCCAGATCGCATGGAGAGATTCGAGTTATAAAGCAACATATGAATTTGGTCAAAGAGGACATGTGAAAAATTGAGAATATAAAATCTTCTTGGGTACAGATCAACTCTTTTCCCAACCCACACAAAGTAACAGACAGAGGAGTCAATGCAAAATTATTTTTATCTTTTTCTTTTACTTCAGCAGAATATGATATTTGTGGTGATTGACAGTTTCAGGGACTGGTAGCTCTTTAGTTTTCATTATGAGGCATTTCTTCTTTTTTTCAGACTTAAAGGTATTCCGCTTTTATGGTGGCAGATACTCTCCAGCACTTCTGAGTAAGGCGTGCAATTCAGTTTGGGGCCGGGTTACAAGATTCAAGGAAATTAAGAAATTCTAAGATTCAATTCAAATCAAGGTGAGACTCAATCTGATCAAAGAATCAACCACACATGATCAAGAGGATGTATTGAAACAGCTGCAGCTGCTTATTTTTATTTTGGCAGATCTTCCATGAACATTATATTTATTTATTTACTTACTTACTTACTTATATTTTTGGGAGGGGTGTGTGTGAAAATTGCAAGGGCAGTAGGTCCTTCGGATAACATTTGCCCTGCAAGATTTCAGCCAGGTACTTTCATTTTTTTAGAACAGAGGTAAGAGGGAGGAAGAAAGGATGCAAGAGCAGCCACTCAAGAATCCAGGACGGCATATATATATATATATATATATTTGGATCTTTGGTTGTTCGGGTTTTCTCCCGCGTAAGATTCAAAGTGTCTAGGCAACGTTTCGATGAAGTCTCATTCATCATCATCAGGCCTCTGTCTTTGGCTCTTGCTTTTCAGAGTGATGTGAGGTTGCAGCTGCTTTTTTCTTTCTAACTGTC
>NW_020769398.1:1729872-1748428 GCF_900518735.1 Pseudonaja textilis | reverse complement strand
ACTTTGAATCTTACGCGGGAGAAAACCCGAACAACCAAAGATCCACATACAAATACCCGCGAGAACCTCAGAAAACAAATATATATATTTATATATATATAAAGTTCAAAACTATCCAAAAGCTGTTTAAAAAGAGTACTTTTCCTAAAAAGATTCAAAAACTCCACCATCTGCCAGCCACTTGCATTTGTAGATTAGAAGGTTTTCTTGAGTAACTTATAGGCAGCCGCCTCTTCTAGAAATGGCAATGATTAAAAAAAAAACCTCTTAGGTGGTTGTGTGTTATTATGTAATGTTTTCTGCATTATATGCATCAACTGCCTAATATCAGAAGCCTTATTTCCCCCACTGCAGTGAAGATGGCAAGATAGGCAGCGGACAAACCATTGTGGGGACCCCCATTCCCCCCCTTATTTCTGACCAGATGATCTAGAAGGGTCATTTTAGACTTGGCAATGCATTGGAGTCACCATGTTTTAATTAAAAGTACCGTTGAGCAATCTAAAAAGTCCAGCGATGAAGCAGGGAGTCCGCAAGGTGTGGTTGAAAAAAGATCACAATGGTGGCAGTGAGGGTGCGGTTGAAACTCCCAAAGAGCAGAGCTTCAACTGCACCTCCGTGGGCAGCCTCTTGACGGGCCTTTCCCACCAGGGAGCTGGTCAGCCCTACCAGAGGCGTTCGTGGCTCCATTGGGCACATCCCGTGGAGCATGATCCCACTAGCAGGAGAGCCACCAAAACAGGCCCTCCTTGCACGTCATCAACAGAATCGCAAGAAGGATTTGCTTCCTGTGATTTCAATTTTGCTCCTGTTCCATCTGGGGAAAATCCTTTCTGACAGCTTGGGTAGAGAGCTTCTAATTTCTGTCCGCAGCTCATTTTTCGGTTCAATCCCTCCGGGAAAGGATTTTAATGCTTGATGGATTCAAAGTAAATTATTTTGGTTCCTGCTGTGGCTTTGCGAAACCCTCCGCGGGGGGCGTAGGTGTGGTGGGAAGGACAAGAGGCTTGTTGGTATTTTATTTCTGATTGTTGTCCCTTGCCAAGTCTCCCTGCACTACAAGCGGGCCCTTCCAAGTTTCCTGCTGAAACCTCTGTCTTCCCTCTTACGTCTTCCCAGGGATCCCCCCAGGATTCTTGAAGTCTGCCCATCTTAAAGATGCCAAGTTTGGGAAACCCTGCCATAACCCAACCCTCCTTGGTCTGCAGCGGAGGCCATTTCCCCAAACACTTTCCGGTTTGCCACACAGTGACTAGCAGGAAATCTAGCGTTCAAGGTTTAGAGTGTCCCCTTACTACTGTGGCAGAAATAGGACTAGAGTACTAGAAAAGGCTGGGTTTAGGTTTCAAGACGACTGTGTGTTTTGAGCAGGTAGTCCCTCCTTCCTTCCTGGACATTTCTGTGGTTTAACTGTTCATCAGCTGTTGTTGCTTAGCTGTTTTCTTGGGGAAATTAGATTGCCCAAAATTCCACTCCCTCCTGCGCTACTACTTATTTATTAAGAACAGTGTTTCTTGATCTTTGTGGACTTCACCACTCAGAATTCCCCAGCTAGAATTAATTTAGTTCTAGGAGTTGAAGTCCATACATCTTAAAAGTTCCCAAAATTGAGGAACATTGATTTAGAAATCAATTTTTATTTGATTTCTATTGCGCCCCCCCCTCCCCAGTTGAAAGAGTGTGGCTGTGTGAACTATAGTGAAGCAGCACTTTGCTGGGAAGGAAGAGCCACATCCCAAGCTCTGTGTGTGTGTGTGTGTGTGTGAGAGAGAGAGAGAGAGTGATATGAGACAACAGAGCTAGATACACGACAGAGAAAGAGAGTTAGGATAGCCATTCCCTAGAACCTCCCTGGGTACATCCGTTCGGATGAGAGTTGTAAAGGTTTAAGTCTGGCAAGATTCTGCCTATTCGGTATTAGCTGTTGTTGCAAATAAAGAAACTGAACTCTGGCTGGATTGTCCTACGTGATTCTTGGGCTGGACCTGACAGTGACTTTGGCCAGTACACAACAAATCATTAAACAAAATTATGAAAGAAAAATCATACATACCAATAAAGCAAAACCATTAAAATTCAATAAGACGTGTCACCATCCAGGATCATTTCTCATCCTGCCCCAAAGCACCCGAGGAAGAAGCCAGATTTAACTGCCTTTATAAAGGTCTACAAGGTTGGAACTAGCTATGATTGGTGGAGTGGGGTATCATTCCAAAAGACTAGCGCTACCATCACATGGGTCTCCCTCCTAGGTTTCAAAGAAGGCACCCCGAGTGGGCCTCCCCTGTTGGAAAAGGTGCGATGGCCAGATAGGCCCTGGAAAAGGCATCCCTGCAGGTAACTTGCTCCTATGCTAATTCTCTCCACGTGCTCCACTTTTTCTGCAGTAAATGCAACTTATCAGTGGATCTGATTTAGCCAGATATGCCCTTGCGGTCTCCAAGCCTGAAAGAGTGTAGCTCTGAAGTTTATTTATTTATTTATTTGATTTGTCAATCACTTACAAGATACAGGTATAAGAATAAACATAGTCTTGAATACATGAGATAGATACTTATAGGAAAAATAAAAAGAAACAATAGGACAGGGACGGTAGGCACGATTGGTCCACTTATGCACGCCCCCTACAGGCCTCTTAGGAAAGGGGTGAGGTCAATAGTAGACAGTCTAAGTTTAAAGTTTTTGGGATTTGGGGAAGAAACCACAGAGTCGGGTAGAGTATTCCAGACATTGACCGCTCTGTTGCTGAAGTAGTATTTCCTGCAATCAAGTTTGGTGCAGTTTACCTTGAGTTTGTATCTATTGTGTGCTCTTGTGTTGTTATGATTAAAGCTGAAGTATTCATTGACAGGTAGGACATTGCAATGTATAATTTCATATACTATACTAAGATCAGACTAAAGGTGGCGTAGTTCTAAGTTTTCTTGGTCTAGAGTTTCGAGTCTGGTGGCATAAGGTATTCTGCAACGAGTAGAGGAGCGGAGACTCTTCTTGTGAAATATTTCTGGACTTTTTCATTTGTGTTTATATCAGATACATGATATGGGTTCCAGGCTGATGAGCTGTATTCAAGTATAGGTCTAGCAAATGTTTTGTATGCTTGTTAGTAGTGTGATATTACCAGAGAAGAAGCTATGTAGGATTAGATTAACAACTCTTTTTTTGGCTATGTACTTACAGTGGGCTCTAGCACTTAGATCACTCGAGATGAGTACTCCAAGGTCCTTGACAGAGTTTGGATCATCAACAAGGACTTGACCATTTAGCTTGTATTTTATTTTCTGATTTTTCTGCCAATATGTAAGACGGAGCATTTATTTATTGAGATTTGAAGTTGCCATATGATTGACCATTCTGATACATAGTTGAGGGTTTTTTGAAGGGTAGCAGTATTGTCTGTGGTGTTGAATAGCTTTACATCATCAGTGAAGAGAACACAGTTGCTCTTAATATGATCACAGAGGTCATTTATGTAGAGTATGAAGAGAGTTGGTCCTAGAACGCTGCCTTGGGGGACACCACTGTTGATAGGTACAGAATTTGATAGGATGCTCCCAATTTTGACCATTTGTTGTCTGTTTGACAGGAATGCTTCTATCCAGTTACACAGGTGTCCAGAGATACCATAAGATTTTAGTTTTAGTAGTTTGTCGTGTACCACTGCATCAAAGGCTTTACAGAAGTCTATGTAGATTGCGTCTATTGCTTTGCTCTGATTGAGTTGTGTAGTCCATATGTTTTTGCAGTGTAAGAGTTGCAGATTACAGGAAAGGTTTTTTCTGAAACCAAATTGTTTATTTGAGAGTAGGTTGTTTGTCTCTAACCAAGTTAACCAAGCTATCTGTTATGATTCTGCTTGTGAAATGCTGGTTGCTAAAATACTTTTTCAGCTTGAACCAGTAGGTCTTCTTCTGGACCTGGAAGGGAGCCATGTGGCTGAGATCTCACTCTGCTTCCCTGACACTTCTAAAAGCTCTTGCACTTCTCATGTGCAAGCAATGTCCTTGGATCACAGGCCCATTTCTGACCCATGGCCAGCTCCCCCTTTCTGGGGCAAGTGCCCTCTTCTGCTTCAGTTCAGAAGAAATACGATGCCACTCCCCACCCTCAATCCTGCAGCCCCTTCCCCCAAGTGAGGCCCTTGAGTGGAGGGTCAAGTTTCATAATCCAGGAGACCTGCCGAACGAGAGATTATGTGCAACTGGAAGGCTTGAACTGGAGAAGGTTGTTTAGACCGATGAAAAAATTAATCCACTTAATAGCCGGAGACTTTTCTTGCTTGATTTGGGTTTTTTTTAATGTCCCATCTGAATGTGGATATGCTTCAGTGATATCTGACAACATATCTTATATAACCTTCTTATCCATACCAGGCTTGTCACATCAAGTCCCCAGGAATAGATTTCACTCCAAGCAGCTGGATCTCCAGCGCTTTCATCGTTATAAGCAGAGCCTTTGAAAAACTGCAAGGAAAATGAAAGGCTTAAAGGCCTATTTCAGCGTCTGCTTAAGGCAAATCTCTTCCTCTCACGTTGATTATGCTTTGTACCGTCATGTTTTGCATTGCAAATATGGCAGCAGCTTAGCAGGGAGCAGAAAATGCCCTGACTTGTTATGCAGCAGCATCCGTTTTGGGTCAGGGAGGTTGAGGCAAAGGGCGGCAAGACCACTTGCTCGCCTGGCTGAATACTTTTCTTTTAATCAGGGGTTGGAATTAATATAGCTTCCCCCCAGAGTTTCTTGCACCTTTCCCTGGACTTTCTCTTATTAAGGGGACCAGTGGAGGTGGGATTAGCCTGGCTGTGCCTGGCCTTGGTTGAGAGAGAGGCCCCCTGATGGCCCGGGAGATCGGAGCTGCTCGCGAGGAAGAAGCTGATGAGCCTCCAGCGACTCTGCCTGCCTTCCCAGTTGCTGTCTGGAACAATGAGTTTCCATATGTTGCTCAGGTCGAGATGTTTCTTGGAACTGAGGCCGAATTCTTACACACCACCACTCCAGAGGTGGGATTCAGCAGGTTCTGACTAGTTTGGGAGAACCGGTAGCAGAAAGGTTGAGTAGTTCGGAGAACCGGCCAATCCCACCTCTGACTGGAGATTTTACGGTGTCCTTCCTTGGTCCACCCATCAAGACACACCCACAGAACTAGTAGTAAAAAATAATTGAATCCCACCACTCCACCATCAAATTCCTGGAGGTATTTGGTCAGAGGTCCACCATGCCTCCCCAAGTGAATATCAGAGAGAGAGAGAGAGAGAAAAGCAAGAAAAAGAAGATTTTATACTTAGGCAAGAAAAATCAAATGTACAGGTGCAGATTAAGTGAAACCTGCCTCAACAGCAGCAACCGTGTGAGGGATCTTGGAGTCCTAGTGGACAATCACTTAAATATGAGCCAGTCGTGTGCGGCAGCAGCCAAAAAAGCCAACGTGATCCTAGGTTGCATTAACAAAAGATAGAATCAAGATCACGCGAAGTTCTACTACAGCTTTATAAAGCCCTAATGAGACCACACTCGGAATACAGTTAGTCCTCAACTTACAACCATTCATTTAGTGTCCCAAAGGTACTTTTTCAAGAGGCAACTGGACTTTCTGGTTTTTCTTTGAAGACTTCTCGTCCAAGAAGCTTCTTCAGCTCAGACTGGATGGGGCTGGGGGGGGGGGGGGAATGGAAGGATTTGTATTCCTTGCAGACAGCTGGTCATTTTCATCCTTTTTCCTGACAGAACAATTAATCAGTGAAATGGCTTCCTTCCAGAAGTTGTGCTTACTCCATAACTGGAGGCTTTCAAGAACAGACTGGACAGCCATTTGGCTGGAATGGTGTAGGGTCTCCTTCTTGAGGAAGGGACTGGACTAGAAGACCTTCAAGGTCCCTTCTACTTCTGTTATTCTAAATTCTAAGTCCACATGCCTTAAAGTTGCCAAGTTTGAGGATTGATCTGCCTAGTGCAGAAGAAAAAGTTCTCCTGAGCTTGACCAGAGACATCTGCAGAAGATGGTAAACAAAAAAAAATAAACATGCAAGGTGGCAACCTCCACAACAATGTGATGGAAGCTCCATCTACTCTTTATATGTCTTATGGACAGACCTTGTTGGAGAGTCTCCTGAACTCACAAACAGGACCAGGCTGCAATTATTGGCCTCAGCATTTCTCAGGCTGTCCAGCCTCGGTCTCCAGAGTGAATAATTGATGGTTCTTCTGCTGAAAGCTATGGGGCTGTTGCTACTGACCTTCTCAGGGACTGGATGACATTTTCCATGTGCTTAGACTGTCCTGATATCTTTATGTGGCACTATTCTTCCACTGAGCATCAAGATAGTATTTCTAGTTCACCAAGCTCCGTGCAGCGGGCGTTCTTTTCAGCGGCTGTGTGTTTTCAGTTAGTGGTTTTTAAGAGTTCTACATTGCAGGTCCATCCTGTAATCGGGGTCCAGAGTAGCACAGCTTCCAGTCTTCTGGGCTTTCTGCCAGCTCCCCTCCTTCCCTTTGTCACCAGTCCCTACACCGGGTATTCATAAAAGATGCCGGTTTAAGTTGCTGGGTTAATTCATCAGAATGTCTGGACAAGTCATTCCTTTGGCAAATTTCCGTGCTTCTCAAAGCTGACAACTTTAAGATGTGTGGGTTTCAACTTCCAAAATCCCATTGCTGGCTGGGAATCAATTACAATAGAGCTGGAAAGGACTTTGGAAGTCTTCTGTCCAGCCCCCTCCTCAAGCAGGAGGCCCTGTCCCATTCCAGACCGATGGCTGTCCAGTCTCTTCTTAGAAGCCTCCAGTGATGGAGCTCCCACAACTTCTGTTCCACTGGTTCATTGTCCTCACTGTGGGGAAGTTTCTCCTTCATTCCAGGTTGCTTCTCTGGTGCAGTGGTTAAACGGCAGTACTGCAAGCTCCTTCTGCTGACTGCCAGCTGACTGCAATTTGGCAGTTCAACTCTTACCAGGCTCAAGGTTGACTCAACCTTCCCTCCTTCTGAGGTGGGTAAAATGAGGACTCAGATTGTTGGGGGCAAAATGCTGGCTCTGTAAATCTCTTTGAGAGGGCTGTAAATAGTGGTGGGATTCAAAAGTTTTTTTTACTGCCGGTTCTGTGGGCGTGGCTTGGTGGGCGTGGCAGGGGGAAGGTTACTGCAAAATCCCCCTTCCCTCTTCCCCCACTAACCTGCTTTCCAGCTCCGTTCTCCTGGGCAGGGCAACCAAAGGAGACCCAGCCGATCAGCTGGGACTCAATGGGAGGTGGAGAAGAGACGGGGTTGGCAGGGCCAGTCAGAGGGGGGATTGGCCGGTTCTCCGAACTAGTCAAAATTTCCACTACCGGTTCTCCAGAACTGGTTAGAACCGGCTGAATACCACCTCTGGCTGTAAAGCACTGTAAAGCGGTATATAAATCTAAGTGCTCTTGTTCTTGCTATTGCTTCTCTCCTTGATTAGTTTCCATCCATTGTTTCTGCCCTCTGGTGCTTTGGAAAATAATTTGACCCCCTTTTCTTTGGGGCAGCCCCTCAAGTACTGGAAGACTGCTATCATATCGCCCCTAATTCTTCTTTTCTCTGGACTAGCCAGGCCCATTTCCTGCGACTGTTCTTCACATGTTTTTGTGTCCAGGCCTTTAATTGTCTCAGTTGCTCTTCTTTGCACTTTTTCGAAAGTCTCAACATCTTTTTTGTAATGTGGTGACCAAAACTGGATGCATATTCCAGGTCACACATCTTAAAGTTGCCCACTTTGAGGAGCACTGATCTATTGGTTTGTACTTCTAGCCAGGACAGCTATTCTCATATTAAAATGGCCGTGTTGCTGCTAAGAGCTTTTTCGCAGCTAGCACTGCATTGTTCACTATGGGGCATATTTGCTGAAAACCAGAAGTACATGCTGGTTTTCAAGAAAACATTGTAAATCATGGGCACATGACTGTGGGAGGCTGTAAATACAGTCAGGTGACTGCAGAGGGGAGCAGCCATCGGAATTTTGGAATCAAGTACCTTTTTGGGGAGGGGGAGTTTGTTGTAACTACAAACAGACACTAAGTGGCCAGTTGTAAGTCAAAAAACAACCTGTAATGAATTGTATTAATTTGCCTTTCATCTAATTATAAGTGAATTGAAAATAAAAACTTACTGTACTACTATCCTAAATGTGGCTTCACTCTTCCTCTAAAATGGAAATCCAGTTTGAAAAAAAACCCCACCAATTAATAAATCTTAGAAATGGCTAACCTGCTTGACTTATCTTTAATTTTCATGATTCACTGAACTTCGAATAAGGTATCTTGTTCTCATGATTTGCTACAACTCAATCCAGGTCAACGGACACACATGGCTTGGAGACACCCTTGAAAGCTCATCCATTCCGGAAATCTTTTCCTTGCGCTTTTATCCCTCCAAGTTTGCTCCTGCCCTCTGAGCCACATGGAATGACTCCACCCCCTCTTCTGTGGAAGAAACCCTCAGGTATTTAGCAAATATTCTCCTGCCTGACCTCAGTCTTCCCTTCTGTAGATGTTCTGACCCAAAACTGGTTCCAAGGTAACAGCCCAACCTTTTACTGTTTCATTTATGAATCCTGTTTCTTCACAGATAAAAGGCTGCTTCCACTGATTAGCTCTGCCAAGAACAACAGATAAAGTTCCTAAACAATAAATCAAAGAGTCTCCAAACACCAACTCAGATATTCTAATGTCCACCAGGCTCAGTATCAAACTTCTTTGCCTTCTGCAAAGAACTGCGGTTTCTCAGCTGGCTTTTATCTTCTCAGAGAGGAGCAGCCTTACTCCCGAGTCGCCCATGCTGCTGCAGCTGCTCTTTCCTTCAAGAAGCCCTGTGAGCATGCGTGCTGGGCACGGGCTCCTCGGGAACCTCCTCATTGCTGCTGCCAGCCTCCACAATCTCACAAAGGAAGGAAGGAAGGAGATTATAATAAGAGTGAAGGAGGGTCCCAGGGAAGTCCTGCCTTAGCACTTGGCCACCACAGGTGCCCCCGACACGAGTCCCATGTCACGACCACCATGGCCATTCCGATCCCTGGCCGCATCCACCATGGCCATACCCCTGGCCATGCCCCATGCCCCATGCCCTGCTCCTCAGCCTCACCATTGTTGATAGCCCTCTTCTAGACAGGCTTCAGTTGGTCAGTTTCCTTCTGAAACCAGGCACAGGATTCCAAATGAGGTCTGAGTAAGGCAGAGCAGATGCTTCTCAAGAGAGGATTTGTCTCTTTTGCAGCTTTACCCCCCTGCTGGCTCTCCGGTGCCAGAAATTACATTGTTGATTGTACACAATCATAATTGATTGTAAGAGACGGCCAAGTTGAGCCTGAGGTCAGGATCAAATGCATCACCAGCCTGGAGTCCCTCTGCCCCTGAAATATGAGCCTCGATGGCGCAGTGGCTAGAGCGCAGTATTGCAGGCCACTTCTGCTGACTGCAATTTGGCAGTTCAAATCCCACCAGGCGCAAGGTTGACTCAGACTTCCATCCTTCTGAGGTGGGTCAAATGAGGACCCAGATTGTTGGGGGCAAAAGGCCGATTCTGTAAACCGCTTAGAGAGGGCTGGAAAGCACTGTGAAGCGGTATATAAGTCTAAGTGCTATTGCTGTAAGTCCAGCCCTCCTCCCCTGAAGTCCATTTTATCTGGCACCAATTTGTATTGACTAATAGTTGTTTGGCTTCTTGTGTATAGGTTGCATGGAGTAAATTTGCAGTGCTTTTGAACTCTATCCTGGCTCCTGGTTTCTTGCACCTGACAGAGATGAGAGGTCACTTCAGAAGCTGAAGCTCCAGGCAGACCAATCCAAGACCCAGGAAAACATCGTCTAACGGTTGCATGGCCCTGGACCTAATTTGCTTTTTTTAGCAGTTGCATTACATAGTGAACTGAACAGCTGCAGCATAATGACATTCTTACGTATGCTAAATATGCATGTATTGCATTGTTTTATTTTAGCTGACTTTATATTTTAAGTTACTCGATTAAACGTTCAACACTTTAAATAACAGTAAAATACAGAATATGAAATTAAAATGGGGAAAGGTGGCATTGTTCCTGAGTCAAATCAAACTTGACTCTTCGTCAAACACTTGACAAATGAATAATACACGGAATTGTGGTTTGGTGAGCAATTAGTGTAGCTCTTTCAATGCAGGCACTAAACATAAAAATTACCCTCAACTCTCAAGGATCAGGCAAATCTTAGGCAAGCCATCCAGGTTTCTTTAAGCTCCTCACAAGAAGAAGGTAGAGAAAAGACTTTGTCTTGTTCACCAATGTTCTCCTGCAACTGGAAGCATGTTATAAGTAGCCTTCAACTTACAACTGTTACAACTCAAACCTATGACCAACACAGGGTCCCCATAGTCAGTTGATCAAAAGTCTGGTGTTTGGCAACCCCCACACTTGCAATGTCCTGTGATCATGTGATTGCTATTGCTATGAGCCACAGTGGCGCAGTGGTTAGAGTGCAATACTGCAAGCTACTCCTACTGCAGTTTGGCAGTTCAAATCTCACCAGGCGCAAGGTTGACTCAGCCTTCCATCTGTCCGAGTGGGTAAAATGAAGACCCAGATTGTTGGGGGCAAATATGCTGACTCTATAAACCGCTTAGGGAGATCTATAAAGCACTATAAAGCAGTATATAAGTCTAAGTGCTATTCCTATGGCTTTGCTCTTCTTTTTTTCCTTCCTTCCTTCCTTCCTTCCTTCCTTCCTTCCTTCCTTCCTTCCTTCCTTCCTTCCTTCCTTCCTTCCTTCCTTCCTTCCCTTTTCCCACAGCCAGCAGTTTGATGCAGAATGGCTGAAGGTTGACTCAGCCTTCCATCCTTCCGAGGTGGGTTCAGATGACCCAAATGTTGGGGGGCAATAGGTCAAATCTGTATACTGCTTAGAGAGGGTGGTAAGAGCACTGTAAAGTGGCATATAAGTCGTAAGTGCTGGTGCCATTTGTAACCTTCCCAGGAGACTTCCAAAGAGCAAAGATAATGGGGGATACCAGATTTGCTTTATGACGGTGAGGAAAATTGTCCTAAAATCAGGTTCCATTCACTTAACAATGACATAGCTTAGCGCTGGAAGTTCTATTCCCAACTGTGGTTGTAAATTGAGGGTTATCTGTACTCCCAATCCAGAAGAACGTTGCTTCAAGACCAAAAAGCCTGCCATAGATGTCTCCTCCATTGAAAGCCATCCAAGGTGGTGACTGTCACCATGTCTTGTGATAATGGATTCCACAGCTTTAAAAAGTATCTTCTTTGGTTTACCCTAAATCTCTTTCCGATCAGCTTCAGTGGGTGATCCTTAGTTTTGGTGTTTTGGCAAAAGGGGAAAAGCTACTTTCCACTCACCATGCATGGTTTTATACTGCCTCCCCGGCCTCCTCTTTTTTAAAGCAAACAGGTCCCACATTTTGTAGCCCAGGGATATCTGTGGCATATGACCAAACAGTCAAGATGGCAGCCACATCCATTTTGAGTGCAATCATCACCTTGATTTTCTAACCGTACTTGCACCTGCCTCTGCTCCAGCCCATCCTCCCCTGCCCCTTCTTCTGCATGTTTGCAGATCTATTATATTCTTTTTCAAATGTAGGGACTAAACTGGGCACTGCACCCTGGATGTTCCACCCAGAAACCATGGTCAGATGAATTGGGCCTCTGTTCGTTACTTTTATGATGGACAGTATTATACAAATGTATAAATATATAAATGATGGACAGTAACCCATGATAGCAGCGTTCTAGCGTTTGAGGGGCTGCCACAAAGAAGAGGGGGGGGGTCAAATTATTCTCCAAAGCATCAGAGGGCAGGACAAGAGACAAGGGATGGAAAGCAACCAAAGAGAGAAGCAACCTGGAATTAGGGAGAAACCTCCTAAGAGTGAGGACAATGAACCAGTGGAACAGAAGTGGCCTCCAGAAATCATCACTGGAGGTTTCTAAGAAGAGACTAAACAGTCACTTGTCTGAGACTGTACTATAGATTCTGGACTAGAAGACCTCCAAAGTCCCTTCCAGATAATTCATTCTACTCTATTCTATCCGATCCCTCAAAACTTCAAACTGAGCCCTCTTCCTATATGGGAGCTGGGCCAATTCTCTCCTCGCCCCCAGCTCTTTCCAGCCCAAGTGAGCAGAAGAAATTGTGAATGGCTGAGGGAGCATTTGATTCACGGCAGATGTTTCCCGGGGCGGGTGGGGGGGGGGGAAAGACTCACAATGCCTCTCCTCTCTTGAGGTTATTAATATGGAACAACATCCCTTTGGCATTTCTTTTTGTCACCTATTTTTTTTATTAAGAATTTTAAAAAGAAGATAAAAGCTAATAAGTAATACAAAGAAAACAGTGAAAGGGGGGAAACAAAGTACAAAAAGAAAGAAGAAAAAGAGAGAGAAAGAAGTAGCTTCAATTTTCTTTACCACAATTATAAATATAAATACAAAATTAACTCTATGGTTTATAAAAACTGTCTTTTTTCTATTATCTATTTTTCCTAATCAAAAACATTACAAGTTGACGCATAAATCATCAGTTCCTTTTTTTTTTTCTATATCATGATGCAGTCTATAAAGAGGTCCCTTAGAGCAGGCTGGAGAATTCTGCGAGTTGAAGTCGAAGTCCACAAGTCATAAAGTTGCCAAGTTTGGAGACCCCTGCCTTAGAGCAGGGGTTGGGAACCAAGGCCCTTTTATCACTTGTAGACTTTAACTCCCAGAATTCATGGCTGGCTCAGGAATTCTGGGAGTTCACATCCACAAGTCATGAAAGGGCTACTGTTTCCCACTCCTGTTTTAGAACATTTCTGTAAGCAAGCCAATTGGTGTGTCTTGGAGGCTGCATGGATTGGCTTCAAGCTGGCACCATTTGTTTGCCCATCTCGTCCATGAAAGCCCTTCCAGATTCTTGAAGAGAGCTATCATGACTCTTTTCTGGTACCACGATGTCTCTTACCTTGAGACTCAACAATGTTGTTGTTGTTGTTAGTTGCAAAGTCACGTCCATCTTCTGGAGTCCATTCAAGTTCACACCGACTGCTTCAGTGACTCCATCCATCCCCCTCCTTTCTGTCCTCCCCTTCTTCTTCTTCTTCTTTTGCCCTCCATCGTTCCCAGAATTTGGCTCTTCTCCAGGGAGTCCTTCCTTCCTTCTCATCAGGTGGCCAAAGTCTTTGAGTTTCATCTTCAGGATCTGGCCTTCTAAAGAGCAGACAGGTTGATCACCCTAGGACTGACTGGTTGGATTGCTTTGCAGTCCAAGGGACTCACAGGAGTCTTCTTCAGCACCATAGTTAATTAAAAAATAGTCATACTTTTAATTCTTCCTCCCAATTTTTTCCCCCTAGCTATTTATTGTCTTGCTGACTCTGGGCATTTCCAATTTGTCCAAGTCCTCAGATGTAATGTTCAAAACTGGACGCCACAGTGTGGCTGGTTCAGGTGCCTTGTTGTACCACTGTATTACGAGGCCTTGCCTTGCCTTGAAAAGCAGGTCGGTGCCAAGGGTAGGCTTGTTTCAGAAGCAGTGAATAAGCATATTATGTAAAATATTAAGCGTCTTGACAATTCAGTACTGCCAGATGGCAAATAATCCACCCTCTCTCAAGAGGCTGTTTACGTAGCTCACAGCTGAATCACAGCAGATCTTTCTTGGGATGGGTTTGTACCCAGGGCAGCTTTAAAGGGCTTTTGTGCCCATCTGCAGATGGCCCCAGGACGAAGAACTGGGCACAGCAGGAAGAAATTTCACAAGCCAATATGGACTGAAGGAATGTTTCTCAAAGTCAGCTGTTGCTTGAACTTCCTAGCTTCCAGCCCAACAATACTCCTTCCTTCCTTCCTTCTCTTCCTTCAAACTTGGGAAGTTTAACACTTATGGACTTCAACTCCCAGAATTCCTAAGCTAAGTTGACTGGAGGAGGAATTCTGGGAGTTGAAGTCCACAAATCTTAGGGCTGTCAAGTTTGAAGACCCCTGCTTTAGGGCCTGAGATGGATATACAGTGTGGAGGGAGCCAACCAAATTATTGCAGAATCCAGGGTCCATTGACTCAAGAAAGGCACCTCCAAACTTTGATTTAAGTTGGCTTGGAAAAATAGGGAAAGGCAGCAGAACTATCACATCACAAGACATGAAAAAAAAATTCTCAGTTAACCTGGAACTCCAAACCTAGCCTGGTTAGGTATGGGGTGTGTGTGTGTGTGTGTTTGAGAGAGGGGGGAGGGAGGGAGAGAGAGGTGGGGGAGAGGGAGAAAGTATAATAAAGTAAGAATGAAGTAGACTATGGAGAAATTTCCTATCAGCTATAACAATTAATCAGTAGAGTAGCTTCCTTCCAGATGTTGTGGCTACTCCATCACTGGAGGTTTTTAGGGAAGAGATTGGACAATCATTTGTGTGAAATGGTATAGGATCTCTTGCTTGAGCAGGACTTTGGACTCCAAGGTTCCTTCCAAATTCTATGTTCCAAGTCTTTTGTTTTCAAATTGTAAAACTATTGAAATCTGTAAAACTATTGAATTCACCTCGGACAAGCCATTTTAATCAGACCATACAAACAACCATTTCATAACTAATCATGAACGTTTGACTCCCTTCATCAAATCAATTGCATCAATAGAATTAGAGTTTCCTGCATTAACCAGCTTTGCTTCATTCGTAAATTAGCAGAGTTCAGTTGACTGAAATAACAGACACTATTCACACATCTGTAAGAGTCAAATGGTGTTTTGGAAAAAAAATATTAAAGAAATGTTATGCCTGTGCTGTAGGAGGCCTTGAAACAACTAAGACAAATATAACTCAAAATGTTTGGTGATTAAGGAAATGTCACATTCAATGTCATTTTTTTAATGTAAAGCTTTAAGACTTCAGTAAGAGTGTCTACTGGGTTACTTGTTATCCTACAATCTGGTGTCCGTGCATTTTTGTTTTTCAGTCCAACTGAAAGATGGCCTTTGGTTACCTGCAGATGGTTACTAGGCATAAAAATAGCCTGCTGTGACTTCCCTGGGTGTCAAGTGGGCATCTGAGAAAGCAGAGGAGGGAAGAGGTGTAACCTTTGGCTGGTGATACTCCATGTCTGTCTGACTCAGGACTCTTTTAGTTACCTTTGCAAGAGAGAATTTGGTGCCCTGGCCAAGTTCTAAGGGATAATTAACCCAAGATAGATTACACTCCAGAATCTGAGACGGTGAGATCCGTGCAGGAAGCCTTTGTGTCTTGGTAGCACGGGACTGTCCAAAATGAAGATAAATGGTTAGTCCAGCCAGCTTTGCTCAATAAAAAAGTTGGCACTCAACTTGGCACTCACTGGTAGATCATGAGGTCCCTAGGGAATCTAGGCAAAGCTCAGTCTGTCTGCCAATTTAACTGGGTCGTGAACATGAAGGAGGTAACAGGCATGAAAAGAGGCAACCTGGAAAAATTTCCTTTTAGCCCCTGTTGTCTACTAGGCTGTTTGGAGGCAAAATAATTTATCCTGAGTAACTACTCCATCCAAAGAGCTTCAGGAAGGATTAAAAGTTCCATTTCATTTCTGAAACAAAGTCCTACGGAGACCCCCTACTTTTTAGTTCCTCCACCTTGTCATCACTTGGAGGGTTGAAAGGGGGCCAAAAGGCATGTGGGCGGGTAGGTTTCTCCCAAACCGACCCCATTTAATGCTAATTTTCCTCTATCTCTGGCCAGAGGAGAGAAAAATTGACAGTGGGAATCCTGCAGCTTATTTGTGAAAATGGCCATTCACCAGTTATTAGAGTCAGCAGAGACTCTGAGCCGATCAGCCCACAAAGATGAATTCATTAACTGCAGCACCAGCAAATCGTGTTTTGACAACATGGCCATATTGTGCAACTCATATGGAATTAAGTAGATCTGGGACAGCCGTGTGCTGGCCAATAAAGGTACTGCACTATCATCAGATGCCTCTGAAGGAGTCATTGGATCTTAACCAGGTTATTTCTTAAGCTATCTGAAACTTTGCAAAATTCAACAGCAGATGACCTCAAACTTTGGCCAGTGTTAATAGTAGATAGGGAGTGAGGGGGAGAGAGAGAGAGATCATTCATGACTAGCCACCTTGCTAACCAAGTTGAACTTGAGAAATAAAATACGATTGGTCTTGGTTAGTAGTTGGATGAGAGGCCTCAAGGAAATCCCATGACTATAAGAAAGGCTGGGAAGGACTTCCGGTTTGTAAGGCTTCAGCGGCAGCAGGAATCCGCGATTGTGTGCAGTTTCTGCTGCACTCGCCACTGGAGTGCCCCCGATCCAGTCGGATTTGGGGGTTATAGTTACCCCATAGAGGTAACTGAAGACAGGGGAGATCCAGCAGGGGTCTGGGGGGGATCGCAACCCCCCCTCCTCAGCTGGCTAAACTCCCTTTTCCGAAAGCGGTGGAGCGGCAGTCAGCAATGGCCGCCACAAAGAAGCTTTCATCCAGATAAAGAATGTGCAGGAGGAAGTTGAGAAGTGAAAGTTTTGGCTGACCGGGATAACAAATAACATTTAAATATCCTGGAACTTAAATTTTATTAAAGATACATCGTTCCCAAAGATCTGGAAAAATCAGCAATTGAAAATGAAAAGGGAAAGTTTGTTTTTTCTCACTCCCCTTCCTTACGGTGATAGCAGATGAGCAAGAAATTGGAAAAACCCATTTTGGCATCAGCAGGTAATTAAATTTTAAAATTAAAGCCAAGGTATATGAGAATAAAGATTTCTGAACATTGGGGAAAAAAAACTTTCTTTGCTATAAGTGGGAAGGGAAAGGAAAAGAATTAATATTAAGATTTTGCTGGAGGAGGCTGCTTGGAATTTATAAGACTAGAGCAAAATTGTAACAAGACTTCTAAAAGATACATTTTAATTGGAACTTTGCAACTGAACTGTAACCCCAGGAAGAGAAAGTATAAAAAGAAGAAAGTGCTAAATGAAACAGTCTGTGTGTATTTGGATTGCCTGATGACTTTGGGAACTTTTGGAAATTATTATTTGAAAGACTAAAAACATTTGGGTTGTTTTTTTTAAAAAATTCACAATGGCATTACTGGTTGATGAACTGAAAATGGAATTTAAAAAGCTAAAAGAAGAGGAACAAGAAGGGAAGGGCTCTTCTGGATCTGTTTTTCATTTCCTAGAAATGGCGATTTCTACCTATCAGAAACCACAAGAACAAGAAAATTGGGATGAAGAAGAAGCCATCTTTAATGAACAAGCAACTTTAGCTGGGGAAGAAAAGGGAAAGAAGGGAAAGAGAATGGAGAATTTAAGACTTAAAAAAAAATCAAAAAAAGGAAAAATAAGGTGAAAAATCGATACAATGTTAGAAAGCAACAGAAAAGAGGAATACAGAAGAGGGTGGAGATTAAGAGGGTGGAGATCAAGAGACAAGGGAGTAAAAAGGTTAGATTGGAGAAGAAAAGAAGAGAAAAAGGGAAGAGAAGTTACAAATGTTTGAAACAAGATGTAAAGAAACAGTATTTATTCAGAGATAATGGGTAAAAATATAGTTAAAAAAGATTCTGCAAAAGTATATGAGATTGTATTGTATTTATATCTGAAATAATGTTAGAAAACTGGAACATTATATGATAAAATGGGATAAAATATTAAAAGGAATGTGTAAAATGCTTAAGACCTAACGATAGAGTTTAATTTCCTATGGATTATTGTTTTAATTATATTATAAACTTATTTTTCTTTCTTACTTTAAAATATAGTATGTAGCTTTAGAATGTACTAAGCAGAATCAGAATGAAAATTATATATTATATTAAGTGTTAAACTTAGGGGAAAGATATAAAGATGTCATACTTCAATCAGTGATTACAGGAGAAATTTTGTGTTAATGAGAAAAGATAATAGATAATTGAAACAGAACAGACAAAAGATATAAGCATAACGATTTAAATTGAGATGAAATAAATAAAACAGAATTAAGAGAGTGAAAAGAGAGGAGACGCTATATAGAAAATGTAGAATGGTTAATAAGATATGAAATGGTATATAAAGTGAGCATGAATTCGAATTGATGTCTGTACAAAAAGATGTAACCCGGGACTAAGCCGCTTTCCAAAAAGAAGTTTTATGTTTTCATGTTTTGTTTGTGTATGTTTGTTTATTGAAAATTAATAAAATAAAAAATAAAAAAATAAAAAGAAAGGCTGGGAAGTAAACAATATAACCTGAAAAAGGGCAATGACCTGCACTGTTGCCAAGAGTATGTGGGAGCCACAGCATCAGGACTCCAACTTGGCTGGAACAAGATTTTATCCTTACGTTACTGTTACTGAATTTGGTGTTCTTGATGTTGCCTCGAAGCCTGGCCGGTGCCAAGTGTGACCTGAAAAGGTTGTTCATTCCTGCTGTGCTTTCCCCCATGAGCCGAAGATGATGGACCTTGTAGCCACCCAACTCACCTAGAGATTACAGCAGATGATAGAAGAACTACACCAGGACAAACTGAGTGGGCAGGCAGGCAGGGCAGGCAGACTAGAGGCAGAGACCTGCGCCACCCTGTGTGTGTGTGTGTGTGTGTGTGTGTGTGTGTGTGTGTGTGTGTGT
>NW_020769398.1:1715924-1729862 GCF_900518735.1 Pseudonaja textilis | reverse complement strand
TGTGTGTGTGTGTGTGTGTGTGTGTGTGTGTGTGTGTGTGTGTGTGTAAGATGACTCTTCCAAAATAAAGAGAGGACTTCCCTCCCCTTCTTGCTTGAAAGGTGGGTCCCTAATCCTGCTCCTCCAGATTGTTGACCTGTCTGGTTTTGCGGGTTCCTCGCCCCGCCCCCGCCAGTCTCGGGGCCGGTCGCGTGGCCTGCACCCTCTCGGGGTCGCCGCCGGTGGCTATCCCGAAGTCCGGAGGCGCCGCGCTTCAGCACCGCGGCCGAGGACAGCAGCGCCAGCGGGCCAGGCGGCAGCTGCGCGGCGAGGCAGTCCAACGTAGCGGCTCGGAGCCGCTTCCGCCTGCCCCGTTGGCGCTGTCCTCGGCCGCGGTGCTGAAGCGCGGCGCCTCCGGAGCGGTTTCCCGCGCGGGGCGGGGGGGGGGCGGGGGCCGAGGAGGGAGATCGCTCCGGCGGCGGCCACAGCGCCCCGCCCTCCGCCTTCCCGCCTTAAGAGCCTGTCCGCTCCGCGGCCGTGCCGACCATGAGCTCCGCACCGCACCAGAGCGACTCCAAGGCGCCCGCGCGGCGCGCGGCGCGCGGCGGGAGCGGCAGGCGGGCACCCGGCCAGCCGCCGCCCCCGGCGCGGAGCCAGAGGCGGAACGGGCGCCCGGCGGCCGCGGCTGAAGCAGAAAGCAGCCCCTGCCCACCACCGCTCGTCGCCGAGCCCAGCGCCAGGAGGCCCCTCTGCCAGCCCGACGCCCCGGCTAACGGGAGCCTCCGGCGGCGCCAGCAACAGCCGCAGGAGGCAGCGCCGCGGCGGGGGCGTCCACGCCCCCAGGAACCCGCGCAGGCGGCCCCCCGACCCGCGCGGAACCCCAGCCCGGAGTGTGGGGAGCGAGAGTGGTCCGCGCGGCGCTCAGACTGGGGAACCTCCGCGGACAATCCACAGGCCACCCCTGAAGCGCTGCTGCCGGCCAACGACAAGAGCCCGGCGGCCAAGCCCGGCGTTGACGGCGACCCGCTGGTCCATCAGCTGAGCCCTGTCCTGAGCGCCGTCTTCGGCCAGGTAGGCGCTCGCCCCTCGCCTCTCTCCCTGGGGGTCGAAAACTCTGTTCTGGAAATGCGCTGCTTCAGGGCTGGCAGGGCATAAAACTTCTCTGAGTTGTCAGGGGCGGCCTTTAGCCAGCTTGGGGGAGTGTTGGTGTTTGGGGGGGGCGGGGGACCGAAATTCTGGCCGTTGGAACTGCAGAAAACACAGGGGATGGGAAGGGGAAAGCAACCAGTCCCCAAGGTCCATGTCCAGCCAAAAGGTGGCGGGAAAGGTGGCCAACTGACAGGGACAAGAACATCTAGATAAGATGTTAGGTGTTCCCGTTGACTGAGTGTGGGCACCGCCTTGGAACTCCATGCCTCCTTCTTTGCCTTCTGTTTAGAGACTTGTGCACCTGGTGCAACAAAGGTTTACCTACCACAGGTGAGCGTTTGTCTGGAATTGGCCAGCATAGGCTTTGTGTACCTGCAGGGCTGGTCTTGGTGTTACCTTTTTGTGTCTTCAGAGGACCGTGTGGTCTGCTACCTCTGAAAATGGAGACTCCACACACACACACATACACACACACACACACACGGCGTATTTACACAAGTACTCAGATCAATGACTCAGTTACAAACCTAACAGTACCATTTTGCACAGCATGATAAACGTGGTTATGCTTAAGTTTGGCTAATGTTATGAAGGTTTGTCCTGCGAACCCAGTCTGTTTGTTGTGCTAGAGTAGACTTCCAGAATGTGGGTTAATTCAGTCACCCTCTTAATCACATCGTATAAATGCAGCCAACAGTAGTAGGGGTGCCCTCTTGCCAGCCCTGCTGGGATGTTGCTTGCCCAGTGCACCTCCATTCCCACAAGGCCTTCTCCATCCCAACCAGTGTGTCAATCTGCCACCCGTTGCTCTGCTTCGCAGTGGCAGAAGTGGGGAATGTCTTTCAACATCGCTTTCCTTTTTCATTCTCCTGTGTCCCCTGAAGGTTCGGCATCCACTTGGCAGTGGGCGAGGGAGATGTCTACCATCCTAGTTTTTTTCTTTAAATTGTGCCCTGGGTCTGATTCTGCGCATGCGATTAATTGCAAAAAATTGGATGAGGGAGGAATCAGGAGGAGATTGACGGTGTGCGAGCTTCATCAAACATCCTTCTGACCCAATTCTGAGGCCTTCTGAAAGGCAGGAGGAAGAGAGCTGGAAGACGCCTGAGCAAGAGGGAAGGCAGAGACGGGGGTGCCCTCCCAGCCTGGAGAGGAGACTGAGGAAGGGGGCCTGGCTAAAATTTCCCACATAGAGAGCAAGCATAGAAGTGACCCCCTTGAAAGGCTCATGCTCAGCTATGGTGCTTTGCAGTTGGCGGGCAGGTGCTAAAACTGGGCTAGAGACCAAAGAAGTAGGGAAAAAATAGTCCTAAGAAGAAAACTGCGACCATTTCCTCCCCCATGACTTTAAATTTGCCCCAACCGTTGCTGTCCTCTGGCTGGAGTGAACCTCAAAAATCCCACCAGTCCTAGTGGGGAAAATGCTCTTGAGGGAAGGCTAGATTTTGCTCCATATCTTTTCCAGAGAGCTGGCAAAGGTGAGATGCCAGGCTACACCTCGGGAATCATAGCCTCGGCATTCTATATCTGCTTTTTATGATCATAACTCCTGCATAAAGGGGGCATTTTAAAAGCAGAAACAAAATATAATAGGCCATTTAAAGTCAGAAGTTCTTTAGATTGGCTCTACAAACTCAACCACAACATCCAGCACTTTGCAGTTGGCGTATCATGGCTCTTTTATGGCTAAAGGGGTAGAAGCACAATAGGGCAAGTTTCCAGGCACCCGGGGAAGTGCTTATAAAATGAAGGGGAATGGGCTAAAAACAGGGAGGCAAGTGGGTGGGAGAGAAATGTCCTCCTGCAGTCTAGAACTTGGTTTCATTCCCTACACTGGTGTATTCAAACTTCTGACTGGACTCAAGAAGGTTCTTCCCAAAGGAAGGCTGTGCAACAGTCCAGCATTTCTCAATCACATCATCTTTGAGATATGTGGACTTCAACTCTCAGGATACCCCAGCCGGCCTGTCAAAGCCTGCATGTCTTCAAGTTGCTGGAGTTGAGAAACCTGCCCTAGTAAATGCCAACCCATCATTCGGAAGTTTCTCTTTTCTATTCCAGTCTTTTTTAGGATAACGCAATGGTAACCACTGACGTCCGAGCGAAAGAGCAGAGAACGAGGGTGGGACTCTCCTCTTTCTTATTCACTGAAATTGTTTCTTGTTTGCACACTGCAGGAATGGGGCACAAGTCACAATCCTGTGGCAATTAGTTGTGTGCTTGGTTGTGTTGTATGGTTGTCCCCAGGCATGCTTCGTCATGATTTGTGATGAAAAGGAAATTAGATTATTAAAAAGAAATTAAAGTTAAGTTAAAATTAAAAGGAAAGAGTAGCAGGTGATTTAGAAGGCAGTTCTCCCTCCCACCCACCCCCAGGGTGTGTGTGTGTGCTCCTGAAGTGGAAGCAAAAGTCTCTGGAGACCAAGAGGTGATCCAGGCGAGGTTGTTCTGGCTGCTCCCAGAATCCTCAAATGATTTGCCAAAGCCAGAGAGAGTCCCTAACGCTGCTTTCAACTTCCTTGTAGGAGAAATATGGGCTCTGCTCAAATTCACCTCTTTGTATTCCTTTCTTAATAAAAAGATGCCTTAAGAACTTTACTCCAGGAGTTGGAAAACAACATTTTCCAAGGGCAGATTTATGTTTTACTGACAAAGAAATAAAGGGAGACGAGTGAAGATTTATTTCAGGCTATTTATCGGCTGGCCATAGCCTTTCTGGGGTTTGAAAGGTGAACACAGAAGCCGTCTGCTCCGTCCCATACTTGGGTAGGCCAGGCTGCCCTGAGAGACGGGTCCCACCAGAAAAAACATTTTCCCAAGGGTGGCTTCTCTTCATGCCTATAGCCCTTCCAGTGGATTGGACTACAAATGCCATCATTCCTGGGCTTGCCCAGGGATAACGTGGCTATAGGCTACCATATCTGGGGGGAAGGGGACCCAACTGAAAAAGGCAGCCATGGTGACCAGGAAGATTTCAAACGAATAGTTTGGCGTTGCTAATAAAAAAAAATTGCACCTAAAAATCCATGGTTGGGAAAGGTTTTTATAGAATCAATCAAAATGACAGAAGGAGCCCGTGAACTAGAAATCCCCCAGGATTTTCCATCAGGCAAGAAATCTGAAAACACGTTTGAAAATTAGGGCAGGCGCTGAAGCCAAGAGAGCGCTGCGTCTGAACGTTGGTTCTAAGATGCGGTTAAGATGCGGTTGAATGCAGCGCGTTGCTGGTATCTGGTTATACTGAATCTTCAGGGGGAAAGAAATGGGGGGGGGTGTCCAGCTGGGAAAGTGCCAAGACTAGAGTCCCCCGTTTCCCTTTTGCATTGGGGTGAGGCACATGGACAGCTCCCAGGTGTGGATTGCAAGAAAGTGCCGGAGGCTGGATTGCAGGGAGCCGAAGCGAGCCAGAGAGCTTCTGCGTGGGAGAGAGATGCTGTGGATTCTGCAAGCCATTCCTGGGCGGTGTTGCAAAGGAGCCCTTTGTCAATCAGGCTGCGGGGTTTCGGGGGAGGAGGGGGGACAAAGTTGCAGCTTCTTTACAGGTTGTATGGTTTCAAGGTGAGGAGGTGGCTGTTTGCCTGAGCCTCCCGTTTTTGTGACACAGGAAGGGAGAAGGTGAGGGGCTCCAGGGAACGACCAGTTGTTCTTTACTAACAGGCAACTTTCTCCCATCTGATGGACCGCCCCCCCTTCGCTGCAGAAATCTGGGGAACTCGGCATCTGGGGAAGGGGCCGCGTAAGGAAAGGCAGCCTGTCCGGAAAAGGCATGGACAGGTTTGGCGTTTGGGCTCTTGCTGCTTTTGGCACAGCGTGCTCGGTTTTCAGTGTCACTGACTCTGCGCTCAAGCTGAGGTGTCGCATTAGACTAATGACTGCTTAGCCTGCGTGGCTGGTGGAGTAATTGCTAAATCTTAGCCAGGCGGAGTCCTCTGTGGGAACGGGGCCCAGAGCCAAGTTGCAGCCGGCTGGCTGAGTTGCCCAGTGGGAGCCAAGGAAAAGTTGAAGGGGCTGAGAGAAGTGGAAAACCCGCCCCCCCAACACCCCTTAAACTCAGCCTGCTGGTCCTCCTCTTCTGTCACCACCAGCCAGCAGTGTCCCCGGGGCCATTGTGAGCCTGAGGCCAGGCATAGCTGCTCCCAAGGTGGAATGGTGCGTTCTGCCTACAACGAGAGCATTACTTGGAGCAGAACAGTCCCTCTGCCTGAAAGGCAGCCGCTCAGGAGCGTGAGGCAGAGCCCCTCTCTAAACCCTCGTGGACTCCTGGCAAAAAAAAACCCCCCAGCGTCTGGTGCAAGCTGCACTTCCGACGATGCTGAGGGAGCTGCCCAAATTTGAAGGGCTCAGCTTTTCATGCCAAAGGACTGTTCCGATCAAAGGGCCCTGGAGACTGGCCTCAGTCCTTACAGCTGCTTCAGAGAGGCTGTGAAAATGCCGTGTTCATCCCTGGCTGCCTGCACAGGCAATATAGACAGGATTGCCTTTGATTAGCATATCAGACCAGCCTAACAGCAGTACTGCGATGGCCCAGGAAGACTCCAAGGGAAGTGTGTGTGTGTGTGTGTGTGTGTGTGTCTTACTAGATGCAATTTGCTGGAGGCGGTTAGGAGGTAGATTGCAGTTGTCTCTGGCTGTGGCTAATTTATTAGAAGAGCAACATTCCTGAATGCGTCACTTTGTAAATCACAGCAAGAAAGTTCCTCTTCCAAGCAGATTACAGTCTAGACAATGACAAACGGGAGGCCACAGTCAACTGAGGCAAGGGAAGCTTTGGAGTGCGGCTGTTGTACATTCCCTGGAACCTGCCTCAGGGCATCACTCCAGCAAAGCCCTGGGGGTGGCCTCCGGATGCCTGGAACTTTGAACTGGGTGCAAAGGGCTGCTTCTTCAGAGTCCCGTCTTCTTGTTTTCCAAAAGTCCCGCGTTGAAAGAGCCGAGACTGAAGAGTCATAGGACTGAAGAACACAAAGAGGGTCTGGGGTGCGGAAACCCAGATCCCTGCCCCCCCTTTCCAGTCCCCAGTGCACCCCCACCCCAGCAACAGGTGCCCATCCAACCTCTGTTAAACACCCCCAGCAAAGCAGAGTCAGCTGACCCGCTCCACTGCGAGGGAGCTCTTCTTGCTGGACGGGTTTTTTTTCCTGGCACTGTCCAAAATCCATTTAAGCCCCTTGAACCACATTGAAAAATTCTGCCTGTCTTCCAAATAGCTCTTAAGATGCTGTCATGCCACCTTTCCTCTACCATGTCTTCTTTTCCGCTTTTAGATTTTTATCCTGCTTTTATCACATATATTTTACGTTGGTTTTATTTATTATAAAATAGTGTTTGGAAACTGAAACCGTATTTGCTGTGTGAGCAAGAAGGAGACAGCAAGGAGCCTGGGCGTGGCTTAGCTCAACTGTTCTGCTTGGTGCTTGGAAACTGAAACTCCTCTCCTTTGCTTCTGTTTTGCACTTGGAAGAGGTTTCTTTCCAGGTGGGGAGCGGGAGTTGCACTCCTTAGCATCAGAGCGTGTTAATAATAATAATATAGGAAATACAAATGCTCTGATGGTCATTTCGAAAAATCCTTTCTTAGTGAGCACCTAGAAGCCAAGAGGAACATATGTGCCAAATGTCAAATTTGTAGGCTTTATGGTTCTGGAGATTTTGTGATGATGCATGAGTGGTATTTCACTTATATATATATAGATATAGATACATGGCAGAGGTGGTCTTCAGCCGGTTCTGACCAATTCTGGAGAACCGGTAGCAGAAACTTTGAGTAGTTCGGAGAACCGGCCAATCCCACCTCTTCTCTGCGTCCCATTGAGTATATTATATAAATCAAGGTTGATTTATGACCACAAATGAACCCAAAATTCCCATTGCTAAAAAAGACAGTTGTTAATCGAGTTTTTCCCCATTTTATGACCTTGTTGTAAGTCGAGGACTACCTGGAGATAGATAAATACAGATAGAGATATATGGATAGAGATAAAAAAAAGGGAGCGCAATGGCTCAGCAGTTAAAGTTTGGGTTCGAGACCCCGAGCTCCGTGCAATGGGTGAGATCCCATTACCTGCTCCAGCTCTTGCCCACCTAGCAGTTTGAAAGCATGCAAATGTGAGTAGATAAATAGGTACCACTTTGGTGGGAAAGGTTACTGTGTTCCAGGCACCTCAGCGTATAGCCATGCTGGCCACATGACCACAGACAATGCTGGCTCCGTCAGTCAAGACATGGAGATGAGCATCGTGCCCTGGAATTCAGACACAACTGACAGGGATACCTTTACTTTTAGAGATAGAGATATATAATTCAAGTGGTGAACATATCCCTTCCTCTTCCTGTTTTCCCCACAACACCAACCCTGTGAGTTGGGTTGGGTTGAGGGAGAATCTGGAAAGACTACAGAGAAGAATAGCAAGAGTGGTCAGAGGCTGGCAGCTAACACCAAGGACCATTAAAGGAACTGGGTACGTCCAGTCTAGTGAAAAGAAGGGTGAGAGGAGGTGTGTTAGCAGTGTTCCAATATTTAAGAGGCTCCTACAAAGACGAGGTGATTAAACTATTTTCCAAAGCACCAGAAAAGGAGACAAGGATGAAAATTAACCAAGGAGAGAAGCAACCAGAACTAAGGAGAAATTTCCTAATGGTGAGAGCAATCAACCAATGGAATAGCTTGGCTTGTGGGTACCCCATCACTAGAGGCTTTTAAGAAGAGACTGGACCACCATTTGTTTGAAATGGTATAGGGTTTCCTGCTTGAGTGGGGGTTGGACTAGAAGACCTCCAAGGTCCCAACTCTATTATGTTCTATAACTCACCCAAAGTCACCCAGCGGGCTTTTGGGCCAAAGCCCAGGCTAGAACCCACCATCTGCTAGTTTCTAGCCTAGAGCCTTGAGCACTAGACAAAATATTCTAGATATGATCTGACCAATAGAGAAGAGCAATGATCTTGACTCCATACTTTGCTGAAGGTCACCTAAGATTGCGTTTGGAGGTTTTTTTTGCAGCTGCCTGACTGTTGGCTCATGTTTAGAGTGAGATCCACGTAGAGCTCTTTGGCCTGATATACCCAAGGAAATCTCCCACATCTTGGCTACGATTTTTCCTGCCAAAGTGAAGGAATCAAGCATCTGTTGTGGTTCGTCGGTAGCGGGTTCGGATGGTAGAGGTATCTGACAGCGAGGATGAAAGAGAACCAGTCCGGGAGTTTGGAGAGGATTCGGATGAGGGTCCTGCATTCGATGCAGGGATGGGGCCAGGGTCATCTGGGAGTTGGGTGCTGCCTTCGGAGCCTTTGGAGTCTGGCAGCAGCGAAGCAGAGGACCCTGGGGAGCCTGTTCCGAGTGCGGGTGTGTGCGGGGCTGCTAGAAGGAGAGAGCAGCTGGAGCAGCAAGGGCGACTTGGGAGAAAGGCTGGAAGGTGATGGCCCCTCCCATAAGGGATATAAACCAGCCCTCGGGGATGTGCTCTTTGCAGGAAGCAAAGAAGTTCATTCCTTGTTGAAGCCCTGAGAACTCTGGTTTGTCTTTGCTGGAACTTCTGTCGGTTGATATTTCTCAGTAGTTGGACTTCTATTCTTGGCAGCCTTTCACAACCCTGAAAGACGTGCTCTTACCTCAGACAATTGTGTTTAATGAGTTTTGTCTGGGAATGCAAAGAATTCCCAGCATCATATTAAAAAAGGTTTGCTTTTACACACAGTTTGTGTTTTTTTAATTGGAACGAAGCCTGGGTCAGCATCTTCATGTAAAATTGCATAACTCTTTGCATCTCCCCAGACTGAACCAAGATTCCTCTTCTTCTTGTGTCCTATCTGTCATCGAACGTTGGCGACCGTGTTAGCGATCCTATTTTTATCAATAGCCCAAAAGGGGCTGCTGAGTTTTGTCCAAACAGGTCCCTTGGATTTTGAAGCCACGATGTTCTTCTTCCTGGACCTCATTTGCCTTCAATCTTTCCCTGGAGGATGAAGTGAAGTATGATGTATTTTTCCAGGTGTCACATCACAATGTCCAAAATATTCTAACTTTCTCTTTTTATTGGTTTTGATGATTTCCCTTGGCTTCCCCAGGCAGAACTAAGAACATTTGGTTTAATTGTACTAAATCCGAACTTAAACTTTCGTCATTTCTACACGCTTCAGGAATCCTGGTGCCAAATGTTTATCGTTGTTTTTCCCCCTTGAGTGTAGGCAACCCACGGCTTTCTTTTGCAGCTCTGCAGTTGGATGGTGATAGCTTTGATCAGCTGAGCAGGACCACTCCCTCCCTTGGAGCATCGCCTGGGGAGTTCCGTTAATTACATTGCACCATCTCGACTGACACTTTGGTTTTCTCAAGACACTCACAGCAGCACATGAGGCCCAAAGACAGACGCGCCAGGGATGGAAGATTTCAGTGGAGGCTTTTGCATGCTCATAAATGAATGTATCGGTAAAGAGCTCTGTGTAAAAATCTCCCATTTGAAGCCACCCAAGATATGAAGTTCCTTTCTCTGCCTGAACTCCAGAGCCGATGGGGTTAATAATCACAACTGTGTGTGCTGTTAGCAAGACTGCGCCTGGGCCTTGCAATGGGAAGAGCCCGTCTGTGTTATAGGACAACAGCAAAGTGCTCCAAACTCCTTCTCAGCAAGGTTTCCCCTGGGCCCAGTTTCTTCAGTGTTGCTTCTCTGGATGTTGACAGGGAATGTTTATTACTCTTTGTCCCTCTGGGCCAGTCCAAGCCAGCCGCCTGGGCCTGGCGCTCTGCTTGTCTGCTTTTCTGTTTGCAATCATGCTCTTCCCCAGCCTGGCACGGTTCCTTCCAGCTGCTCTTAGGATGACTCCAATTCCATCTGGCTCGAAGAAAGAGGGATGCAAGATCTGCTTGCTGGTCCCTCTTTGGGAGACCTCAGGGCCCCTGTTTCCATCAAAGGAAGAACTCTCTGGTGGTTCAGTTGGTCCTCAAGCCATTTGGGCTTGGAGGCTTCTCTTCCCTTCCTCAAGCAAGTGGTTACTCCCGGCTAGGCTTCATGGGTCTACCCCAGCCACTCCGCTGTTTCTCTACAGCTCTTCTGGATGGATCTGCCCACCCAGAGACGCCTGTGTTCAGAATAGGATATTTGTAGCTCAGGGCAGAAAGTGGTGCTCTCTGAGCTTGGTTATTTGCTGGCAGACGTTTCATGACTCAACTAGGTAATATCATCAGTGCTAGAAGCGAGTGGGGTTTGGGAGGAGGAGGAGGAGGAGGAGGAGGAGGAGGAGGAGGACGACTGTGGGGGTCCTTGGTGCTCTTTGAGCTTGATTGTTTTCTTGCAGATGTTTCATGACTCAACTAGGTAACATCATCAGTGCTAGAAGGAGGAGGAGGACAATTGTGGAGTCCTTGATACACTCTGAGCTTGGTTGTTTGCTTGCAGACATTCATTACCCAACTATGTAGCATTAAAAGTTCTGTTGAGTGTGGGTTTTATACTCCTTTTGTATACAAATATTATGCTTTGCATATTAAACAGGGAGCAAACCGCACACCTCCTGGCACTGACGCTGTTACCTAGTCAGGTCATGAAATGTCTGCAAGCAAATAACCCAGCACATTTTCCTTTTCCCCTCATTTAACCCAGGGTTCAAAAACTAGAAGATGTGGGGCTGGAGGCTCCCTAAATTGCAAAAAGTTGAGATTCCCTGTCAAAAAAGGAAAGCAGATGGCCGATAACCCATAATGGGATCTGTTTAACTGCACCCAACTGAATTAACTACGACTGGCTGCATTCACACAGGATGGTGAGCCATCAGCCATGGTTTACAGGCCCCAGTGGCTGAGTTGTGCCACTCAATGAGCCACACCAAACAACCCCATTATAGCTCGATGCGATGGGAAAAGAGCCACTGAGCAAAGAGCAGGAGCCCAGCTTTGATTTGACTTCAGTCCTTCCGTCCGCTCTTCCCCACACTGAGCCTGCAATTCCTTCAACAGTTCCTCAGAGGAAATCCTGTCCCTGGTACCAATAAAATTCCCTTCCCTCATGCACAAGGTATTTGTCCCATCCAAATCTCAGCCATTAAGATAGCTCATAAAATAAGAGACAGAATGAAAGTCTTGCACTGAGCCAGCAAAACTCGTAATTCTAGAGGCAGGAGAGCAGCCTTCCAATATTTGAGGGAGGGGCTGCCACAGGGAGGAGGAAGGGGACAAGCTATTTTCCAAAGCACCCAAAGGCCAGACAAGGAATCATGGATGGAAACTGATCAAGGAGAGATTCAATTTTCTGATAGTGAGAACAGTCAACCGATGGAACAAAAGTTGTCTAAGTTGTGGGAGCTTCGTCACTGGAAGCTTTCAAGAAGAGACTGGACTGCCCTTTGTCAGAAATGGTGTAGGGTCTCCTGCTTGGGTGGGGTGGGTTGGACTAGATGACCTACAAAGTCCCTTCCAACTGCTAATCTGTTAATTTCCCTCCTGAGAAACCACCTCCACATTCACAATAAACCACAGTAACACTCCAATATTCACACATCTGTTGCAATGTCATCACATGTTTAGGTACCGCTGTCTGAACAGCTGCCTCAAATACATCACTTGTGTGTTTGCGTGATGATGTTTCTGCCCCCCACCCCCCACCCCTGCAGCTCCTCTCCTTGGGCACCAAGGGGCAAACTTGAGGGAAGTAGAAGAGGAAGACAACAGACAAGGTTTGCACCCACTTCTCTCCCTTGCAATTCCTGGAGCTTCCACAATGCCTGAATTGCAAGGGCAGCTCTCACCTCCACATTAGAGGCATTAAGTAACATTTTATTTACATTATTTAATGCTAGAATCCTGGAGTTGAAGGCAACGATGTCCAGGCGTCTGATCAATACAGTGGAGCAAGGTTGGGCAACTATGGCGATGTTATGATCTTGTATGTCATCTCTCAGAATTCCTGAGCCAGCAATGCTGTCTCAGGAATTCTGGGAGCTGAAGTCCATAGGTTCTAAAATTGCCATCGTAGAGGAACTCAGATGCAAGCGTCCCAGGGAGAGAGAGCTGTCCAGCCGCCACCTGACCACATCTGAGCAAGAAAAACCCAGAATATCTGGAGCCTTTGCTGTCAAAGGGCTTTTCTAGGTTTTTAATGTCCAGCTGGATCAGCTTCCAGAGACGGCCTCTTTGTAAACGAAACACCCCTGCTTCCTTAAAACTTTTAATTGATCACCGCCTGACATGTGCTAACTGAAAGTAATCCAGTATCAATGAAGGAGAATATCTGTAGCTCAAGGTTGACCTGCAGGTCCTTAGGGCTTTCTGAGCTTGGTGGGTTTCTTGCAGACATTTCATTACCTCAACAAGGGGAGGTAGGGGCTGTAATATTATTTGATTATTTTCTTCTATTAGTTTTATTTTTTTTACATGTGATGTTTTTATATTCCCGTAAGCCACCTCCAGTCACCATGTGTGAATCGGTGGCAATATACATTTTCTAAATAAACAAAATAAATAATGGTAAAGGGTCATAGGTAAACTAGGTAGTGCACTGATGATGTTATCTAGTTTGGGTAATGAAACGTCTGCAAAAATATCCCCAAAACACCAAGGCCAGAGAGCACCAAGGACCCCTCATCATCAAATATTTTCTTCTGGGGTCAAGAGTGTCTGCAGTTTATGGTCAGAACAAGCCAAGATGGTCACTGTGAAAGTGTGTAGAAAGTTAACATCCACCCCGCTCCATGGCTGGGCTGCTGTAGGTTGGCCCAGGTTCAGGAGAACCGGTAGCTCATATTATGGCCAGTTTGGAGAACCACCAAATCCCACCCCTGGCTGGCCCACCCAGGAGCTTCCACACAGCCCGGGAGGTAAGTGCAGAGTCCACATGGAGGCTCAGGGAGGGTGAAAAACGGGCACCCCAGAAGTTCCAGAAGGCCGGAAACAGGTTCTGGAGAGCCTCTGGAGCTCGGGGGAGGCCATTTTCACCCTCCCGGAGGCTCGAGGAAAGCCTCCGGAGCCCAGGGAGGGCAAAAACGGCCCCCCCACATGGTGCAGAAGGCCGACTAAGCCACGCCCACCATGGCCACACCCACTCAGCAACTGGGCAGAGAACTTGTAGCTGAAATTTTTGAAGCCCACTCCTGGAAGAATGAAAAATTCTGAGAAATATTTAAAAAGGCATGATAAAAATTTCCCCTAAAAGAGAAATAAAAATCTTAAGGGAGACAGAAACTCAGAGCCCCAGCTCCCTGCCCCAGGCAGATACTAAACTGAGGCCAGCTTTTAGAAATGCAGATTTACGCCCCGCAGCAAAGTCTGAACAAAGGTAGGATTAGCCCTCAGCCAGAATAGGAATTTCCCAACAAATCCTTTCATTGCATCAGCCAAACTTCGACCAAGCTTAGCTCAGACAAGCTCCTAGGATTTGTACATGGCCCCATGGGAGTCTGACAACAGCCAATAGAACACATGTCCTTGCACAGGAACAGGAAGCTCAAGTGCACAGCCCAAGAGAAGGTATAAATACGCCCCACTCTCAACTCCATGTGGTCAGCTGCCCAGAATCACACCTGCTTGCTGGTTCTGCTTCCTCAATAAATGGACCCTCATTCCAATCAGCCTCCAGCCTCCATTTTGTCTCCAGTGCCTTTCTCCTGGCTTGGAACTGAACCAGATGAATATTTCTTCCAACAGTTGGGAGGCCTGAAGACAGTCAGTCCACTGCCTTAGCAGGGGTTAAAGCACCTTCCCTATCCTTTTCTCCTCCATTTTGAGGGAACCTGGCAAATTGGGCTCGTTGCAAACCAATGGGCTGCATGACTAGCCTCTTTCTTTCTTTCTTTCTTTCTTTCTTTCTTTCTTTCTTTCTTTCTT
>NW_020769398.1:1703435-1715914 GCF_900518735.1 Pseudonaja textilis | reverse complement strand
TTTCTTTCTTTCTTTCTTTCTTTCTTTCTTTCTTTCTTTCTTTCTTTGTGAAGGGGGTAGGTAGCTGAACTTGACTTTAATTGTGGAGTGTAGCTGGGCAGCCCTTCAGCACTGCAGCTGCTTCCTCTCCTGGTGACAATAAAGGGGTCTGGCAGTCGGTGTCTTTATGCATGGAAAGTGGACAGTGAAAGCTCTTGAGCTTTTTCAGAAAGCAAAGATCTCTTCTCTAAAACCAGCCACAAAAATCCTTCCTTGAAGTCGCAAAGTTTTCTGTCTGGCTGAGTTTTTGACTGGCTACTTTGGGTGGAGTGGGGGGTTAAAAGTTAGAGAGGAGGGGTTTTTTGATTCCCCCCCCCACTTCATGGCATACTTAGGGGCTTTTGCTTCACTTCTCCTGCCTGAGAATGGTGGGAAATCATGTTGTTGCTGTCAACTCATAAAATAATTCTATGGTCTTTTTAGCGTTGCCAACAGAAAGGGAGGGGGGAGCAGTGGGCAGGTTGCATTCCATAAATGTTTTCAAAGATAGTAACTAGGTGACTGAAGTTTCTGCCGTTCAAATATCTAACTGGAGAGCATGATTGATGACTCTGGGCTATGGACGTGTCCCATTGGAGGATATGAATTATGATACACCCAGGGGGTGGGGGAAAACCAGGGTCAAGGGTGACCATGAATGATGTGCCTCAGAGACGGCTGCACCCAGGCAGGGCCAGACAGTTTAACTCCCAATAAATCCTTTTTAAGTTTTGGAAGTTTGGCCTGAGACTCATGATTTAATTGGGGGTAACTGCCGAAATCCTTAAAAAAATTTTTTTTTTAACAACAAACATAGACAAATATAAACATAAAAACAAATAAAACCTTCTTCAATTATACAGTGTGTCAGTTGGTACATATTTCTTGTGCACAAAATCGATAGTCTTCCTCTTCCTCTTAGATTTAGGTTCACATTCATATTACATTAGTCAACTTTCCATGTCATATTATATTATTATTACATCATCATTAGACTTTAATTTCAAATCCGCATTATCCTTTAGAGGATAATTATCTCGATTCTTACTAATTTTAATTCATATTATAATTCATTCTATAATAATCAGTTATAACATATCATTGCTATTGTATTATTTGTCAATTTCCTACTTTTCTATCTAGCAATTAATAAAATAAATCCCACATCTTAAAATATTATTTTTCTTCATGCTCTCTAATTGCTAATGTTAATCTACTCATTTCTGCACATTCCATTATTGTCTTAATCACCTCCTCCTCTATCGGAATTTTCTCATTTTTCCAATTTTGAGCAAATACAATTCTAGCTGTAGTAACTGCTGGAATCCTGACAGTTGCTATTAGGAATCAAGTCGAGGCCAATCTTTTCAAAGGGAGATTTGGCAGACAGTAGAATGGTGTTTCTTAACCTTGGGAACTTCAACTCCCAGAATTCCCGAGCCAGAGATGGAGCAAAAGTCCCACATTTTAAGCTGCTGGACCTGGGGAACCATGCGGCCTTTTGTTCTGGGAGGGGGCAGGCTCTTTCTTGGCCTGCCCTGCTTGGCAGAGTACGGGTAGTCCTTGACCTACCTGTGATGACCCGGAGTGTAACACAAACGTAACAAAATCCAAAACGTAAATAAATGTCCTTTAATGCCTCCAACTTGGCCCCACTGTTCAAATAATTCTCAGTTGGAGATAAAACTTATTCAAAAATATTCTTCAAAAGAAAGCAATACAGTCCGAACTCAATGAGCAGATAGAGGTGAAATAAAAAACCAAAACAAACTACAATGAAGGAAATTCCACAACAGACCAGGATAAGTAATTACCAACCTCAAGGAGATAACAAGACACAGTCTGTTGGAAGGACACCAACCAAGATAACTTCAAAATAAAACACACTTTTCTTCTGGCAAAGCTGTGTTTTAACTGTCTCCCTTATATATTATTCTCCCCAGCTGCAACCAATGAGGGGGATCATGGCCGCTTCCTCTCTCATAAGCCAAGTTGTTTCCTTCTCCGTTCCTCCCTGCGTGCCCTAGGATGGAGAGAGGATGGGCCTGGGTCCTCGTCTGACTTCCCAGCCAGCCTCTGCCCTTCCCCAGCCTCCTCCACAACCTCCAGAGCCACACCTCCACTCCCTGTCAGCTGTTCCTCCTCTCCCTCAGAGTCAGTCTCCACCAGGGGCATGACACTACCACAGTTCATTTAATGACCATTCAAAGTGACAAAGGGCACTAAAAAACATGACTCATGACTGTTTTTCACACTTATGACCATTGCAGCATCCCCGTGGTCACATGATCAACATTCAGTCGCTTGCATGGGATCATCTTTTGTCACCTTCTCACAAGCAAAGTCAATGGGGAAGCCAGTTTCATTTAACAACCGTGTCGATAACTTAACCACTGCAGAGAATTCACTTAGCAACTGGGACAAGAAATGGGGCAACATTCACCTAACAAATGCCTCACTTAACAACAGAAATGATGGGCTCAGTTATGGCTGTAAGTTGAGGACTACCTGCCTCTCCCCTTTGGCTCCGCTTATGGTTTTCCCAGCTCTAAACCAGGCAGCAGTTGGGAGTTTGCCTTTCCTCCACTTGGCACCCACCACCAGGAAGGTTGTGTTGGATTGAATCTCACAATGCCAACGAGAAAGGCAGGCAAGCAGAAAAGAACTAGAAGTCATTTGCAGACTTTCATTCTCAACATTTGGTTTGTGTTTACTTATTAAATTTATATATGTGTCTCTGGGCAGCTTAGAACATAATAAGAACCATAATATAAAAAATTAAAAAGAAGCAAAATGGTAACTTTATATTTTATATTTACACTGTTAAGTTAAATTAGCTAAGCTGTTCTTATTGGGAAAGAATATACTTGTTTTATGTACTCCTGGGGCTTCTTCAAACACTACCAAACACAGTACAAACCCACAAACAAAAATAGTTTGTTAAGGATGGAAGAAGAATATCGCCTGCACCTGACTATAGTATGAAACTAATAATCTTATTTATTTCAGTGAAAGGTATAGCTAGCATTTAGACATCAACTACAGTACTTAGACCATGACTGTGTTTCTGTTTTGACTGAAGCGGATCCTTAAACATTCTTGTTTGCAGCTTGTCCAGATATATGTGGCTGAATATATGTTAAACAAAAAACAAAAAACCTACATATAAAATTAATCTGTTTCCCCTATGGTAGAGACTCCTCTAAAATGACTTTGTGTTAGTCTTTAAACTTGGCAACTTTTAAGTGGACTTCAGTTCCCAGAATTCCTCAGCTAACATAGAATTCAATTCTCAGAGTTCTGGGAACTGAAGTCCACCAGTTGCCAAGTTTGGGGACCCCCCGTCCTGGCCCACTGCAGTGAACACCCACCAGGGGCCACAGGACACCTTCGAGAATGGGGGTTCTTTTGTCAACATTTTGGGAGGCAAGGGCTGCTTCATCCGGCTGCATGAAGTGGTTGTCGGAACGTAGCAGTGAGATCCCACCAGAAAGCTTCTTGCCAGGGGGCGGCAGCAGCCTCCGCCTGCCTCTTGGTGCCAGCCGTGGGCATTCCCCCCCCCACCAGCAAACCTGGCAAAAATCAGAAGACCCGCTGAGCACTGAGGACACAGCCCCACCTAGTGGCAGGTCAGCGCTGCGGGAAAGGCGAGCATTCAAACCCCAGCGGGAGGGAGGGAGGGTGGACAGGGACGGTGTCCCATAGCTCTTGCCTCAAATGAAACTTCGCTCTTCGGCGGCTCCACTTTAGAACCGCTTTTCAGTGCTCACAGAAGTCCGTCCGTTGGAGCAAAACTCCAAGGAATGGGGGGGTGAGGGGGTGTCAAACTGTTGGTTGGCAAAGACAGAGGATGGTAGAAGAGCCACTGCCTCTTGGGGGCCGGGGCAGCCCTTGAGCTCCTCCTCTACTCATCTTGCAGCGCCAGAAAAGACCCCTCCCCATCATTCTGGGTGCCAGGCCACCATGCCTGCCTGCACATCCCCCCCAAAGACTATTGAACACGCAGCTCTGGGTCGGAGCCTCTGCTTCCTCGGGGCTCCTGAAGAAGCCCTGCTCAGCCCGGCTGCAGGTTGACCCAGCCAAGAGACCCCGGCACCTCCCCTTTCCCTCCCAGCAGGGCCAGAGGCTTCTTGTCACTGCCTGGATAAGATAAGGAGCCACTTCAGGGAAGGAAGCTCCATCCGGCCTCCCGTGGCGGATGGAGGAGGAGGAAGAGGAGGAGGAGGAGGAGGAGGGGATCCAGGGGCCGCACTCATGGCCCCCTCAGCCACAAGCCCCTCTAGCAGCCAGGCGGATCGTTTTCTCTGCCGAATATCTGAAGTTCCTGGGAGCCAGATTCGAGCAGGGGACCCGTCCTCAGTGGGGCCCAAATGCACTTTGAATGAGAGTTTCTTGCTTCCAACGGACTGTTGGCTGGAAGGAACCTGCTTTCGGAGAAAGGAGATTGCTAGGCACAAAACAGGCTAAGCTGCACAGGGGGGATTCAGCTGGTTCTGGCCAGTTCTGGAGAACCAGTAGCGGAAATGTTGAGTAGTCTGGAGAACCAGCCAATGCCGCCTCTGACTGGCCCCGCCATCCCCATCTGCCTCCCATTGAGTCCCGGCTGATCGGCTGGGTCTCCTTGGGTTGCCCTGCCCAGGAGAACGGAGCTGGAAAGCGGGTTAGTGGGGTGGGGAGGAAATGGGGCATTTTGCAGTATCTTTCCCTCTGCCACGCCCACCAAGCCACGCCCACAGAACCAGTAGTAAAAAAAATTGAATCCCACCACTGCTAAGCTGCAACCTGAAAGAAAATTCTGTGCATCCGCTCAGGACATGCGAAAAGAAACACAGCAGAAAGTGAGCCATGACACAGGCCCTTCACATGATAATAGCCAACCAAATAAGAGCTGGTGCTCTCCTCTCCCGCTGCAGTTCTGGTCCTGTCCAAGAGAAGAGCGGTTCTCAACCGTGGCAACTTTAAGGTGCGTGGACTTCAACTCCCAGCAGCCCTCAGGGTGACATGAAGCCATCTTGGCTCAGTCTGTGGCCTGAAAGGGATGCCCTGGGAGCCATGAGCCAAGGCTCCCCTACCACAATCGGGCAGAGAGGCAGGAGGAGAGGCCAGAGCCTCTTCTTGGAAAACAACAACAACCCCCCCCCACACCAGCCTTGGTCCCTGCTCAGCCACATCCGGCAAAGACTAAGCAATTGCCCCCTCCCCATCTTCAAAAGGGGGGTTGAACTGAGCTTCAGTGATTTTCAAAACGGGGAAAAGTATGAACTTTTGTGGAAAAATTCTTCTGCAAGAATTTGCAAAGAAGGCTGTCAATCGGTGTCTGCCACTCTCTACACCAGAGATCTCCCAACTTGGCAACTTTAAGACTTGCGGACTTCAACTCCCAGAATTCCCCAGCCAGCTATGCTGCGCCCGGATCCCTCTGGCTGTGGCCCCACCATGGTCCATTCCTCCCCCCCCCACCCTTTTGCATTTGCTGGATACTCAGCTTCATAAACCTGGTTCTGTGCTCTGAAGCCGGGGTCTCCAACCTTGGCAGCTTTGCTGGCTGAGGAATTCTGGGAGTTGAAGTCCACAAGTCTTAAAACTGCCAAGGTTGGAGACCCCTGCTCTGAAGGAGCAGCTCCCCTGATCCAGGAGTGTTTGGCTGCAGACTCAAGTTGGCCTGAATTTGGTAGAATTTCGTATAATTCCTTGAGTTTGCTCTCCTCTAGACATTCTCTCTCTCTCTCTTTCTCTCTTTAAATGTTTTTATTGTACATTTTCCATTATTGTTCATCACATTTCCAATTTTACAACTTTGTGTACTGGCTATATCAAGTCCCTTAATGTAAAAATGCACCATGGGATACCTCCTGGTTATCTCATGGTCATACAATATAATATCTTTTAACTACATAGCACTGTACATCATAATTAAAACTGTTGTTTTCATATTTGTACCGTATTACACTATTACATTTATCAACCTATACATTTTAAACTTATATTCACATACAGTTCAATACTGGTATTGCATACATTGTGTATTCTTCCCTATTTCTATGTATCTGTATTCCTTTCTATTTTATTTATCTTCTTCCATTATTGAATACTAAGCTCTGCGCTCCTCCAGACCTTCTCAAAGTGCTCAGGGAGGGGCTCTAGAAAGGCCGCCCCAGTAGGAAAACTCAGCCGAGCTACCGCCTGTCATTCCAGAGCAGGGGTCTTCCAACTTGACAGCTTTAAGACTTGTGGACTTCAATTCCCAGAATTCCTCCTCCTCCAGGCCTGTTAGCTCAGGAATTCTGGGAGTTGAAGTCCACAAGTCTTACACTTGCCAAGTTGGAAGACCCTTGTTCCAAAGAATGTCTCTTGGAGCTTCCTGGATCTGAGAAAGAAAGCAGAGGGACCCTCAGCTGCGGGGAAAAGGGGACGGCCGACTCACCATGGGAATACTTACTGCGGGACAATGTCAACAACTCTAATCATTTTAAATAAATAAAAAATAGTTTAGTTTTTGCCATCCACATTTCATTCTGTCTCTCCTTTCGCATCCTTTCTTTAATGACCCTCTTCCATCAATTCTTTGATATTAATGTAATTCTTTTCCCCTAGTGAGTTGTCATGAGGTGAGTTGACCGTGGCAGGTTGGCCGTGGAGAATTGTCCTAGCACAGAGCAGAGGTCTCCAAATTTGGCCACTTTAAGACTTGTGGACTTCAACTCCCAGAATTCTCCACAAGTCTTAAAGTGGCCAAGTTTGGGGTCCCCTTGGATGGAGCCCCAGCTGGGTCACAAACGCCTTTTTCTCTCCCTTCAGTTGCTGCCTGGAAAGCTCAGCCTCTCCTGGGGGGCTTCTGGGGGGTGGGGTGAGGGTTGCTTTGGAGCTGGCCAGACCTGGGGGCAGCCGGGAGCCTCCAGTTTCCAGCACCCTTGATAACAGACAATCAGAGTTGGAAGGGACCTTGTAGGTCATCTAGTCCAACCCCCTCGATTTCAACCGCGAGTCGTTTTCGCGTGTTCAAGGTTCAGACTCTTCCGAGGGGCGCTGAAGAACGAAGGGCGACTCAACCGGGGCTCCGGCGCCGCCTTCCCCTTGCCAGAACGAGCCTCCCTCTTTAATCTGCCCGCTCTTAACCGGTCGCTTCCGCCTCAAATGCCCGCGCGAGGCCCCGAACGTCGGCAGGCTAAGCGGCGACCCGTCGCTGCCCGGGGAAGCTCACGGCGGGGCTGGGGGCGCGGCTTCCCCTCCGGCCGGAACCCCGGCGGCGAACCGGGAGGCCGAGAGAAGCCCGATCCTGGGGAGGGAAATGCGGCGGCGGGGGGGCGCTTGGCCCTTGAAGACTGCCGTTTGTCCGAAATGAGGTAGGGTCTCCCGCTTGGGGGTGGGTGGGGGTGGACTAGATGACCTACAAGGTCCCTTCCGACTCTGTCCCTCTGTAATCTGCGCTCCCGTTCGGAGTCAGAGCGGCTCCCTGCCTGTCAAGCGGAGCGGGGGGGGGGGGGGGGGGGGGGGGGGGTCGGGCTTTAAGCCGAGGTAGATTAGATAATCCATCTCGTCGGCTCCCCTCCCTCCCTCCCTCCCTCCCTCCCTCGCCCGCCGCCTTCCCCGCTTCCCCTTCTTGGCGGAGAAAGTTGGGAGAAGGGACGGAGGGAGCGAGGGAGGGAGAGGCCCCGCCCGCGGCAGCCGGAGGGCTCGGGCTGACCGGGGCGCCCTTTGCTCCGATGGGTTCGGCTGCTGCCCGCTGCCCGCTGCCCTTCCTCAGCCGGGATGGGCAACTGCGTGAAGGCTCCGCTGAGAAGCCTCTCGCGGAAGGTAGGTCGCCCGGCGCGGCGGGGCCCCTTGCCCAGAGCCCAGGCACCGCGGCCGGGGGCGGGGAGGGGAGGGAGGCGCGGGCAGAGGCGGGCCCGGGGCCCTCGGGCAGCGGCCAACGGAGCCTCTGCCGGCGGGGACTCGCCTCCCGGGGCGGGAAGGTCGCGTAACGTCGGGAGCCTTTGCAACCGCGGGTGGCGGCGGGTTAGCGGATGCTCGCTCCGCTCCTCTCGGCTCGGGGTTGCGCGTCGAGTGGGAAGAAGGCGGCTGCTGAGGAAGACCCCGGGGGGCGAGGGGCGGCGGCAAAGCCCCCTCTTTAGACTAACAGAGTTGGAAGGGACCTTGAGGGTCATCTAGTCCAACCCCCCTGCCCACCCCGCAGGCGCCGGAGTCTTCTTCAAAGACGCTCGCCATCAGCCGAAGGGGCCGTCAGCGAGACTTTTGCGGAGGGGGTTGCGTGAGTGACTCCTTGGTGCCAGGCACAGATGGAAAGAATAGTACCCAGATCGCAGTGCCAGGGTTTGAGCACCCGGTTGCGAAGCCCCCCCCACCCCCAACATTTGCGTTTCTTTTCTCACAATCCACTGCCGGTAGTTTATGTGCGGGGGGGGGGGGGGGGGGCGGGGAAGCAGTTGGTGTAAAGAGGGAAAAAGAAGAGCTTGGGGTTGGACTAGATGACCTACAAGGTCCCTTCCAACTCTGTTAATCTGTAAAAGACTCGCTTTCATTTAAAGCAGGGGTCTCCAACCTTGGGAACTTGAAGCCTGGAGGACTTCAGGTTTGCTGGCTGGGGAATTCTGGGAGTTGAAGTCCTCCAGGCTTCAAGTTCCCAACGTTGGGGACCCCTGCTTTAAAGTACTTGAAGGAACTCCCCCTCCTCCCTCCCTGCCCCCCCCCTTTTCTGGTGAGTTCCAGGAGAGACAGTTTATGCGAATGTGTGTGTGTGCGTAAACATCTCCTACTCCAGAAGTTTACGGAGAGAGAATTTTTCCCCACAGGACATCAATATTTTTGCTCAGTGGAACTTCCTTGATAGATTTATGCTCCAAACTGTTTTTTTAAATTGTTTTGTATGAGCCAGCAGGTCTTACGTTGCAGCTTGATAAGGGGGCTTGTGGCTTTCGTGAAGTTTTGCTAACTTGGCATCTGATAATCCTTTAGGATGGCAGTCCCAGCCAAAGTGGGACTTGGGAATTTGGACCTTTAGCTGCTTTAGGGAGCTTGATGACGCCTTCAATTTTCCTGGCACCTCCTTTGCAAGAAATTATTTTAGCTATGGAGAAGCGTAACCGAAAAAAAACTCAACAACGTAGAGAAGCCCTACAATATTTGCTGGTCTTCACCAAAGGGCCTTTTTCTTTCTGAAATGGGACAAAGCTCGGAATGGAGGTACCAGTTTCTGAAACAGTTTGTGGCTCAGCAGTGGGAAGGCCGCAGTCGGGCTCCTGGGAGCGATTAAAACGCCAAGATGGCAGTCAAAACAACAAGGGCTGAACCTCTGCGCACGCAGTTTCCATCCACTCTTCCTGAACCAGCATCCCAACCTTTTGGCTACAGATTTAGGGGTACCCAGTCCCTGTGGATTAGGCCTTTTGCTTGGGCACTTTGCATTTATTTGTGTTTTTTTTTTTTTAGTTTAGGCCGTTGTGCAGACAGACTGCTTTCCCAAACTTCTTTCCTGTCCTGCGTTGGTGAACATCAGTCTATGCCAGGGGCCTCCAACCTTGGCAACTTTAAGACCTTAGTCCACAAGTCCTAAAGTTGCCAAGGTTGGAGACCCCTGAACCATGGAGCACCAAGGAAAGGAATTTGACTATCCAGTCCAGTCCAAGCTAAAGATAATTGATTAATGATTATGAGTCACCAGAGCCTTCCTAGAAACGTCTTGTTCCGATATCCTTCAGTGGAACTCAGAATTGGGTTGTCCCCTGCAAGGAGAAATCATCCCTAGTTCTTGTCCAACTGGTGGCTCTCAAAGATGGGCAGGAAAGGGTGTTTCTTTGGGCCTGCAGAGCCTGATCCTAGAAGGGCTTGAACAGGGGAAGCCTTGCCAGGTGTGTATTTACAATACAATACTATACAAGAGTTCTAGGGCAGAGGTCTCCAAACTTGGCAACTTTAAGACTTGTGGACTTCAACTCCCAGAATTTCCCAGCTAGCTATGCTGGCTGGAGAATTTGGGGAGTTGAAGTCCCCAAGTCTTAGAGTTGCCAAGTTTGGGGATCCCTGTTCTAGAGGAAAGTGAATGTGTTAATGGAAGCCCAGGCACAAATGTATGTGGTGCTAGTGAGCATGCGTGCGGATATGTGTGTGATAGCAAGGTATTGACCAATGTTCCTTGGCCACTCCAACACTCTCCCCATTTCTGCCTCCCTTCCTGGGTTGTTTGAGGTTCTGCTGGTCTGAACAAGCAGGAGCTGAGAATCTGGAACAGCGGTTATTGGGTGTGCAAGCCATCAAGCGGCACACTGCTCTACGTATCTGTGTCCATGCAGGGGTGTGTGTGTGTTTGTGCCTGTGTGTGAGACAGTGAGATGCTCAGATGACTTTGATATTGAGTTGGGGTCTCCCTTATGACTCTGAGGGTGGATGTGTGGGAAGGCACACGTCCCAGTCGTGCTTCCTAGAAGGAAGGAAGAACAGAGTAATGCAAAGAACAGAATAACAGAGTTGGAAGGGACCTTGGAGGTCTTCTAGTCCGACCCCCTGCTCGAGTAGGAAAGCCTATACTATTTCACACAAATGGCTGTCCAGTGTCTTCATAAAAACCTCCAGTGTTGGAGCATCTACAACTTCCAGAGGCAGGTCATTCCGCTGGTTTATTGTTCTTCGCTGTCAGGAAATTTCTCCTTAGTTCTTTCCCTGATTAGTTTCCCTCCGTTGCTTCTTGTCCTGTCCTTAAGTGCTTTGGAGAATAGCTTGACTCCCTCTTCTTTGGGGCAGCCCCAGGGATATCGGAACACCGCTATCAGGTCTCCCCTCATCCTTCTTTTCATTAGACTAGACGTACCCAGTTCCAGCCACCGTTCTTCATATGGTTTGGGCTTCAGTCCCCTAATCGTCTTTGTTGCTCTTCTCTGCACTCTGAAATGTCACTCAGATACAAGGAATAGGTGCACAGCTTGTGTTATGTTGAAAAGAGAGTCTTCCTCCCCAAAGTCTAGTGAGCCTGAAGGAGAAGGGCTTAAATGTGGCTTCTGTGGTCCCAACAAGGACAGGGGGTGATGTCGGTGGGATTGGAAGGAAGGTGGGGTGGCTGGAGCTCCTCCGGGCCGAGGCTCTGGGCAGAAGAGCAGCTGCTGGTCTCTCCAGCTGAATGTCGGATCAAGAGAGATGATGGGAAGGGTTGGCTCCAGGGCCAGGACAGGAACCCCTCGAAGGAGGAGGCTGAAGTATCTATCATGTACTTCGTCTGGTACATTGTCACCTTCAGCTCTGCTGATGCAGCAGCAGCACCCGAACGAGGTGTATTGGCTGGGGCTTTGGCTCCATTTCAGGGCTTTCTGATTTCTCTGCCCTCCTTCTGAGCCACCCAAGATAAAGTTTCAGAAAGCATTAGCTTGAGAGATTATGTTCCAAAAGAGAATAAATATCATTTAGGACTCTAAACCTCACATTTGTCTCTTCCTCCGCACACACCCCAGAGAAGATTTAAGGGCACCCCCACCCCAAGGATGCCTGTGCAAATGTGCAGCCTGATCAGGGAGCCAGATATCATTGGGGCGCCTGTTCACGAGAGGTAAGCCCGTGTGTGATGGCACCCAGGTCTTCAAAATGCCCAGCCCTGGGCATCCTCTGCCACACTGCAGTTCTGCAAATCAATCTTGGCAGTGCGCAGAGAAGCTCCTGGTGCTTTGGGCTTTACAGAAGAGATCAGCCGAGGGTTGAACGGGGAAGAAAGGAAGAGAAGAAGGTGTGTGTGTGTGTGTGTGTGAGAGAGAGAGAGAGAGAGAGAGAGAGAGAGATTGCCTGGATTGCAGGTTGTCCTCAACTTAACAATAGTTCATTTAGTGACCATCCAAAGTTACAACAGCGCTGAAAAAAGTAACTTACGACCGCTTTTCACATGTTATGACCTTTGCAGCATCCCCATCCCCATCCCTCAAAATTCAGAGGCTTGGCAACTGGTTCATACTTATGACTGATGCCGCGTCCCAAGGTCACGGGATTCCCCGTTTGCGACCTTCTGGCAAGCAGAGTTGACGGGGAAGCCAGATTCACTTAACAACGGTGTTACTAACTTATCAATGGCAGTGATTCGCATAACAACTGTGGCAAGAAAGGTCCTAAAATGGGGCCCGACTCCCTTAACCACAGAAATGTTGGGCTCAATTGTGGTTGTAATTTGAGGACTACCTGTATACCTGGTCGTAGTTCCTACACTTTTCTTGGCAAGTTTTCAGAAGTGGTTTTCCATTGCCTGCTTTCTAGGGTTGAGAGAGAGTGACCGGCGCAAAGTCATCCAATCGACTTCATGCCCAAGGTGGGAACTCAGCATCTCCCAGTTTCCAAAACGCTGCCTCCACCACCACACCACACTGGCTTTCCCGTGGTATGAGAATTGTAATGAAAATTCAGACAAGCCCACTGTGTGAGTTCACAGCAAATTCAATGGACCAAAGCATAGAATAGAATAGAATAGAATAGAATAGAATAGAATAGAATAGAAT
>NW_020769398.1:1688882-1703197 GCF_900518735.1 Pseudonaja textilis | reverse complement strand
AATAGAATAGAATAGAATAGAATAGAATAGAATAGAATAGAATAGAATTCTTTATTGGCCAAGTGTGATTGGACACAGAAGGAATTTGTCTTGGTGCAAATGCTCTCAGTGTCCATAAGAGAAAAGATACATTCCTCAAGAGTCAAGAATCATCAGGTGCAACACTTAATAAAAGCCACAGGGTACAAATAAGCAATCAAATCATACTAGGAAACAGTCAATATAAATCGTAAAGCTACAAGCGACAAAGTTGCAGTCACATAGTCACAAGTGGGAGGGGATGGGTGATAGGGGGTGATGAGAAGATTAATAGTGATAGTAATGCAGACTTTGTAACAGTTGGACAGAGTTGAGGGAATTATTTGTTTAGCAGAGTGATGGTGTTCAGGGGGAAAAACTCCCCTTGTGTCTAGTTGTTCTGGTGTGCAGTGCTCTATAGCCGTGATGGAGAACCTATGGCACATCCGCCACTGGCAGCACACAGAGCCATTTGTGCTGGCACACGAACTGCAGGAAAACTAGCCCTGTCTTGTCACTTCCTGTTTTTCTGAAAATACTGGAGGTTATGAAACGGGGCTAGTTTTCGGCCTGCAAAGCCTGCAGAAGCTTTCCTCAAGCCTTTGGGAGGCCGAAAAGGCCTCAAACCAGCCAAAAATCAGCTGTGAGGTGCAATGCAGGTAAGGGGGCAGCGGGGGTGGGTGGGGAGTGCACGTGCATGCGTAGGGGGCATGGGGGGACACGCACTGCCTTCTGAATGCTGGCACGCAAGTGCGAGTGTACAAGCATACACACAATTTTTGGCACAGGAGCCCAAAAAGGTTAGACACCACTGCTCTATAGCGTCGTTTTGACAGTTTATGTCCGGGATGTGAGGGGTCTGTAGATGTTTTCACAGCCCTCTTTTTGACTCGTGCAGCATACAGGTCCTCCATGGAAGGCAGGCTGGTAGCCAGCAGTCCTAATTACTCTCTGAAGTCTGTGTCTGTCTTGTTGGGTTGCAGAACCAAACCGTAGAACCTTGGGGTTGGAAGGGGACATTGGAAGTCTTGCACTTTCACCCCTGCCTTGGCAGAAAGCCTTGGACTGCTCCAGAGAAATGGCTGTCCAGCTTGTATTTGAAAGCCTCCATAACACTAGGAGGCCGGTTCTTCCACCGCTCTAGAGCTCTTGCAGTCAGGAAGTTCCTCCTGATTTCAGGTGTGGACCTTCCTTTGTAAAGCTTCCGTCCATTGGCTCTTGTCTTGCCTTTACCCTCTCCAAAATAAACCCACCCTCTCTTCTCTGTGGCTTCCCTTCATGGGTTGCAAGGTTGCCAGCTTGACTCCCTTTAGCTTGCTCTTCCTGAGGCTAAGCTCATGCAATCGTGAATGCTCCAACACCGGAGGTTTTTAAGAAATGATTGGACAACCTCTGGTCTGAAACGCCCTATGGTTTCCTGCCTGAGTAGGGGGCTGGACTAGAAGACCCACACGGTCCCTTCCAACTCTGCTATACTGTATTCCTTTAGCCGTCCTCCATAAAATTTATCTCCCAAGCCTCTCACCGTCTTGCCTTTCTTTGCTCTCTGGTTCCTCGGCGATGTTTTTGTTTTGCCTGGTCACGGTGTTGGGTTTGCTCTGCAGCATTAAGTCTACACCCCGGTGACAGATAACTTTGGGGTGATTGGGGGTGGGGAGGCTGAGAAACCAGACCTGAAATGATTTCAGTGCGGCGTCCTTCCCTCCCTTCTCTCTCTTTGGCAGAAGTGAGGATGGGTAGATGCTGCTGTGAGTCCTTAGAAAAAGCATATCAGGAGTTGAAGGCACCAGCTTTATAGCAGGAGCCTCCTCCTTCAAACTTGGCAACTTTAAGACTTGTGGACTTTCAGCTCCCAGAATTCCCCAGCCAGCCGTGCCCTTGGCTGCCCCTTCCCATGACCAAGTATCCGATATCTGCTGCAGATCAGCCCCTCTGTCTTATTTATTGATTGATTTGATTTGTCAATCGCTTACAAGATGATAGGTCTAAGTATAAACATGAGTAAGAATACAGGAAATAGGTACTGATAAATGGGGACAATAGCACAAGGACGGTAGACACGATGGTGCACTTATGCACGTCCCCTTGCAGACCTCTTAGGAATGGGGTGAGGTCAATAGTGGATAGTTTGAGGTTAAAGGAGGGGGGGTTAGAGGATGTAACAACAGGTCAATGCGTGGAATGCACTACCTGACAGTTACATCCTCTAACCCCCACTCCTTTAACCTCAAACTATCCACTATTGACCTCATCCTCTTCCTAAGAGATCTGTAAAGGGGCGTGCATAAGTGCACCATCGTGCCTACTGTCCCTGTCCTACAGACCCAAGGACCCCTCCGTAATATTGAGGCTCTAGGCTTTTCTCTTCAAAAGGGGGTTGGATCCAGCTGGGTGTGGACCTCTACCCATGCCAGAAATTCCCTCCAGCTGCTCACCTTGGGCTGCCCAGTTGCCCTGGGGTGGATGGCCTATTATTGAGAAATAAGCGCCCACCTGAGTTTGTGGAGGCTTCTTGGTTGCGGATGCTGCTCCTGCCCCCACCTGTTGTGGTTCGCCAGCAGCAGGTGTGGATGGCTGAGGTCTAGGAGAGCGAGGACTCAGGTGAGGGAGGGGCCTGCGGGTGAGGCCGGGATGGGGCCAGGACCATCAGGGAGTGGGGTGCTGCCTTTGGAGGTTGTGGAGGCTGGCAGCGGTGATGCAGAGGCCCCCAAGGAGCCTGGGCCCAGGGTGCGTGCATGCAGGGCTGCTTGAAGGAAAGAGCCACTGCAGCAGCACGGGCAACTCAGGAGTAAGGCTGCAAAGCAATGGCCCCTCCCTGAGAAGATAAAAACCAGGTTGAGAGACTGAGATTCTTTGCAGGAGAATCTTCAAGCCTTGTGGATGTTCGGATATCTGAGTTGGTGTTTGGAGACTGTATTTGAAATATTTCTTAGTAACTTTATCTCGTGTTCTTGGCAGCCTTGCACCACCTTGGCAAGGCTCGTTCTTATCAGAGACAATTAGTTGGAAACAGCCTTTTAACCGGGAAGGAACGGAATTCGTAAAGAATCATTAGAAGGTTTTGCTGTTACCTCCGTTTGGCGTTTGTTTCCTTGGAACAAGGTTTGGGTCGGAATACCACCCCCAGCGCCAGGGGCAGCTGACCCAAGCAGCTCCCTTCCGGCTGCATTCTGGACCGACCAAACCGCCGTCTGTGCCCTGCCGTAAGCCTTCGTGGCCGTTCCGCATGGCAGCGCAGGTGCCCCCTGAATCCATATTCCCAGCCCTGCCAGGAAGCCCCCTGCCATGCTGGGGTGGGTGGGGGTGGGCAGCTTCTTCACAGCAGCTCTGAAAGGGGCCCCCGGGGACCTTGGAGGGGGGGGAGGAAAGTCTCTCTGCTTCTCATGAGATCAGCAATAGGATCGGGAATGTTTATTGCGCCGAATGCAGAGGTCCTTGGGAGCCCCGCTGCTTTTTATAGCTGCATGGGAATGTCGGGAAGGAGCTTTTCTAGCAGAGCTCGGGGTGGGTGGGGGCACATGACTATATAAGGTGAGCCACTGACTCCGTTGGGCCTGGAAGCACTCAGACAGGATTCCAGCTGGATCCCAGAAGGCCTGTTGGAGGAGCTGGGCCCCAGAGGCGGGGGTGGGGGGGAGGCGGGCCGGGGGAATGGGTCTGGCCCCCAGAGAGAGAGTCAGGTAGCGGCTGCGTTGCATCCAGTGGCTTCAAACCCAGGATGCAGCCAGCTCCTGTGGAGCTATACCAGGTCATCGCTGGCAGCTGCTTGTTGCTGCCGCTGCTGGATTTTCCTCTCTTTCTCTCTGGGCCGTGCACAAGACCGACAGACAACTGCATGCGTGGTCGGCAAGGCTCCCGTGTTGCACAGGAAACCTCTGGAAAGTTCAGAGGAGGGGTCTCCAACCTTGACAACTTTCAGACTTCAACTCCCAGAGTTCCTCAGCCAGTCATGTTAACTCAGGAATTCTGGGAGTTGAAGCAGTGGTGGGATTCAGCCAGTTCACACCAGTTCGGGAGAACCGGTTGTTAATTTTCAGAGCAGTTTGGTGAACTGGTTGTTGGAAGAAATCATGAGGGAGAGAACCAGCTGTTAAATTATTTGAATCCCACCACTGAGTTGAAGTCCACAAGTCTTAAAGTTGCCAAGGTTGGAGACGCCTGTTCCAGAGGGACAGGACTTCCATTTCTCCTTCGCACCAGCCACTCTCCATGACCTAAAACCTCCACAGCAGAAAGTTGAGGGATTCCGAATGGCTGGTCAGTCTGGGCAAAGTTTTCTGTGCACGCACCGAGTGCAGCCTTAATGAAAGGACTCAGTCAGTGGGTGGGAGAACCCAGATTCAGGGAGGGGCTCTTTCATGGAAGCTGGGAGGGAGCTGACCCACCAACCGTTTGAATTTTCTGGCTTGGTGCAGAAGTCTGTCCCCATAAGGGCTTCAGTCTGCAAAAAGAAGGCCAGGAATGACCTCCACCGTGACAACAGGCCTTTCCCTGCAGCAGGGATGGCAGCCTGGGGCCCTGGAAAGCTTTTCTGATGAGAATCAACCGGGCAGGCTTCACCTAGTTGCAGAAAGGGGGACAGGTGAAGACTCTAGAGCGTGATGGCTAATCTTTTCGGCACCAAGTGCCCAAACCGTGCATGCAAACCCCAAAAATGCAATACAGCCCCCCCCCCCCCCCACGCATGCACAGCAGAGACCCAAAAACCAGCTGGCCGGTGAGAGGCACGCGCACATGCACGGCAGAGCTACGCTAGGGCGACGGCTCACATGCCCGCAGAGAGGACTCTGCGTGCCACCTCTGGCATACGTGCCACAGTTTGGCCCTCACGGCTCTAGAGCTGTGCTTCTCAACTGTAACTGCTTTAAGATACGTGTACTTCAACTCCCAGAATTCCCCAGCCGGCCATGCTCTTTGGGGAATTCTGGAAGTTGAAGTACACACATTTTAAAGCAGCCATGGTTGAAAAACACTGTTCCAGAGCAGGAGTCTCCAACTTTGGCAACTTAAAGACTTATGGACTTCAACTCCCAGAATTCTGCTGGCTGAGGAATTCTGGGAGTTGAAGTCCACAAGTCTTAAAAGTTGCCAAGGTTGGAGAGCCCTGTGCTAGAGGAAGCCCTAATAAAGAAGGAAGCCTTCCTTCTTCCAAAACCTCATTGGGGGTATTTTATCCAGTCCTATCTGAGGTAGAGAAGGTGGATTGTTACCTGGAACCTCCATCCCCAAATATTGAAAGCAAACCTTGTCCTAAAGGCTGAGCCTCTGCTAGAGGCTTTTATTAATATTTTATTAATATTTTTAAAGATATTTTTATCCCCACCTTTATTGTTTTTGCTACTGCCTTAGTTAGTTAGTTTACTTTATTATCCTTGCACCTCTTACAACGAAATCAAGCACCGTCTTCAGTGCACACCATGACCATGAAAATAAACACAAACGCACATCCTTCACCCTCCACACATTGAATTGAAAACCCCTCCACCACACCAACACTTGTCTTAAAAATAGCAATTCAGACTCTTGGGAAGGGGATCTCCCTCGTGTCAGCCCTGCCAGGTGAGCCAGACAGGAAATACAAACAGGTGAGATAACGAGTCTACTTTATGGCAAGGTTGCATCAAAAGGATCTTGCAGGTACAAACTTCCTGCCCCACCCTTGTAAACCCTTGATCAGTTAAGGCAGCTCCTTCCTAAGTTTCTTCCTCTGGCCGTTTAAGTGTCTGGGGCTCCACTCTCTCTTCTCTGATTGTTTCCCCTCCTCCCTGAAGGTCATCCATACAGTCCATTACCCCTCCACATGGCCATGCTGGGGGCTGCTGGGCCCCAGACATCGGTGGATGCAGACATTCTTATTTATCTCCCACTTCAACCTAGGCAGTCCTTGACCTACACCACTTCACTCAGTGACCATTCAAAGTTACAACAGCACTGAAAAAAGTGACTTATGATCGTTTTTCACACTTACGACCGTTGCAGCCTCCCCCGTGTTCACCTGATTAAAATTCAGATGCTTGGGGACTGATCCACATTTATGACCATTGTCGTGTCACCCCCTCACATAAACCCCTTTTTTTGCGATCTTCCATGGGAGGGAAGCCAGATTCACTTAGCAACCGTGTTACTAATTTAACAACTGCAGTGATTCACTTAACAACTGTGACAAGCAAGGTCATAAAATGGAGCGAAATTCATTTAACAAATGGGTCACTTAGCAACAAAGATGTTGGGCTCAGCTGTGGTCTTAACTCGAGGACTACCTGTAGTTCTTGCAGTGAGAAATGATGGTTGCCGGTTGCACCCTGGCTGGGTTGTCTTGGCCTTCCCAGCCCTTCTTGCTTAGGGGTGACGGAAGTCATCCAGAAGACCTCCTTCCATGCTGCCTCTGTTGTCCGTTGGGAGGACTGAGTGGGCTTTGGAGGTCATCGCAGAAGTCACATCCAGGGGCTGGAGGGGGATGCTTGACTTGCAGTGGCAGTGGCAGTGGCACTTAGACTGACGTGCCGCTTCCGAGTGCTCCCCAACCGTGGCAACTTGAAGACTTGTGGACTTCGACTGCCAGAATTCCCCAGCCAGCTTTGCAACCCTCTCTAAGTTCAGTCCCCAACCGGGGCTGCGAAAGGATATTCCAGGGGGTGCGAAAACCTGGGTTTAGAAGTGTCAAAATTACAGTGTTTCTGTATAAGGCAAAGGTTCCCCTGGCTAGTCGTTTCCGGCTCTAGGGGCTGGTGCTCGTCTCCATTCCAAAGCCAAAGACGTCGCCGGGATCATGTGGCCGGCATGACTAAATGCTGAAGGCGCATGGAGCGCTCTTCCCTTCCCACCAAAGGGGTTCCTGTTTTTCTACTTGCATTTTTGACTTGCTTTCGCACTGCTAGTTGGCAGAAGCTGGGTGGGACAAGGAACAGGAGGAGCTCACTCTGTTGCGCGGCGCTAAGGATGCTCACCGCCGAACTGCCGACCTTTCTTCGGCATCGTAGCCGCATCCCTGTACCATTATCAATGTAATTAGATGTATAATGATATGTATAGTTACATGCATATAATTATTTTTAAGGAGCGTGAGGATATATCAGAAGTGTTCTAGGGCTGTGAGGGGCAGGAAAGGTGGTTGGGAACTCCTGCTGTAAGTGCTTGACGGAGTCGTGTAAACGTGCGTCCCTTCTTTGAAGTGAACTTGTGTTTTGTGCACTTACTCTGAGGCCAAACTGCAGGGAGGAACACGGGAGAGACGGTGGAAGGATAGCCGGGTACCAGGTGCCTGGGAGGTAGAACGTTCTGGGCCTGAAAGACGTAGCTTGTCTCCTAGAATCCTCTCAAAACATCCCCGGCTGAGAAGGCTGTGCCACTTCAAGGGATGGGGGGGGGGGGGGGCATCCCAGAGGCAGGGGTGATTCTCGGGTGGGGGAGACACCTGAGCCTGGGGACGCAGAGAGGTAACTTCCTCTGTTGTGTTGTTTGCTTGCTGCTGAACTGGCCAAGAAGATCCACCAGGAGGAGAAGGCCTGCTATAAGGCGGTCCCGCTGAGTGAGGAGGGGCCGTCGGCCGGTGAGGGCCAGGGCTCCCTCATGGTGCTGGCCCAGAACTGCGCGGTGATGCACAACCTCCTCGGCCCGGCCTGCATCTTCCTGAGGAAGGGATTCGCGGAAAACAGGCAGCCGGTATGTAAGTCACAGCCCCGCTCTTGGGACAGGCCGCCTACAGGGGGCACAGGATCGCCTGCGCGGAACCTCTCCTCCTCCTCCTCCTCCTCCTCCCCCCCCCCCCGCCTGGCCCTTGCCGTGCTCGGGGAGGTTCCCATGTCCTGAACACCACTCAGCTGCAGGAACACCACAGGAAGAGCTGAGCTGCAGCAGGAGGACCATGGAAAGTGATGCTACGCTGAGCTCAGGTGGACCACACCTTTGAGGAGGGGCCTTGGGGAAGGTGGGGGCTGATGGAGCGCCAGAGGGAAGAAACGGCTGACCCTTGGGGCATCTCCTACGTGTGCCCCCCGGCAGGAACATTGCAAGCCCACAGTTACGCCAGGATGCCTGCTAGGAAAGCTCTCCTCAGGGTGCCCTAAAAGTTATTTAAACAAACACAAACAAACCAACAAACACACACACACACACACACACACGGCTCCTCTCAAGTTCCCTGCCAGGCATCTGTCTGGGTTCAGCTCCAGCTCTCTGGGTGACTATTCCTGTTGTTGCCTTATTGCTCTTGGCATCCTTGAGGGATCCTTGCCCCAAACCAGCCAATGGCTGCAACGGAGGATCTTCCGCAGAGGCTCGCAAATAAGCAAGGAAGCCGCCTTCTCTCCTTCGCAGCCCCTCCCGTTCACCCCCTCCCCCCAGCCTGGCAAAAGGAGGGGGAGGGAGGGCATCTGGAAAGAAGGTTCTGGTGGGGGATGTGGGGGGGGGGGCACCCAAAAGCAATTTACTGTCTAATTCAGCCTTTCTGCTCCCTTTGGAACCACCCCGGGCTCTGGGCAGAAGCCCGGTAGGTGGAGTAGCAGTGCGGTGGCTTTGTCAGATAAGGAGATTGGGACTGGGGGAGGGGGGGGGGACCTACCACCTGGGAGACAGCAGCATCCAATGGAAGAAGAGATTCCCACCCCACCCACCCCCTTAAGCAGCGCATTTCCAGCTGGGTTTGGTTCCCTTCATGGCAGCCACAGAGTTTTCTTCTGCTTCCATCGTTCACCTCTGAAGCGCAAGGCCCATCTCGGCTGCTTCGTGGCTTTGTTGGCCTCTCCTCCTTCGCTCCCCCTACCCCCAGGATCCCTTCGGGCGCCCGATACCGGCATCTCTGGGCTAAGGCTGGGCCAATTTTGCTGCCCTGGGCAGCCGGAGCGGGGAGGCTGCAGCTGAAACAGGGCGGAAGGAACACAGAACGTACACTAAGAGGGTTGGAAGCAGTGGTGGGATTCTACCGCTTCGGCCTGGTTCATGTGAACCGGTAGTAAAAAACGTTACCATTCGGCCGAAGTGGAATTTCTTTCTCCCCCCCCCCCCCCAATGATCAGCTGTTCTGATCAGCTGCACGCCTCTCCATGCTCCATTGTTTGCCTTCCTGGGCCTCAGGGAAGCCCCCCCGGAGCAAAAATGCCCCCCAGGAGGCTTCCCTGAGGCCCAGAAGGCCAAAAAACGGAGCCGGGGGGCGGGGGGGTTGCTGCAGAAGAAAGGAGAAGAAGCCATGCCCACCCAGTCACATGGCCGCACCCACCTAGACCCTCCCACCTAGCCAGGCCCTCAGAACCAGCAGTAAAAATGTTTTCATCCCACCCCTGAGTCCAACTCCGCACCCGAGAATAGGGCCTTCCCTCCCCACAGCCTCTACCACATCCTCCGTCCTCCGTCCTTAGCAGGGAGGCCTTTTCTTCAGGTGCCCCTGAATTACACGGATGAGCTTGGGTGCAAACTCTCTTGGCCAGATTGGGTACTGGACTAGATGACCTCTCCATGACCCCTCAAGCCTTTTCCTCACTTCCCTTGTCAGCACACTCAGTGTATGCTCTGAAGAAGAGCCCATTTTTTTAACCACAGGAACTTTTCCCCCCGCAGGACAGAGAGCTGCGTCCAGAAGAAATTGATGGTAAGATGTCTTCCTCTTTCTTTCTTTCTTTCTTTCTTTCTTTCTTTCTTTCTTTCTTTCTTTCTTTCTTTCTTTCTTTCTTTCTTTCTTTCTTTCTTTTTACTGTTTTAGAGCAGGAAGTCTCCACACTGGACAACTAGGGCTTGTGGACGTCAACTCCCCGATGTCCCCACCCACAAGCCTTAAAGTTGCCACGTGTGGAGAGGCCTGGTTTAGAGCAGGGATCTCCAACCTTGGCATCTTTAAGGCTTATGGATTTCAATTCCCAGAATTCCTCAGCCAACTTTGCTGGCTGAGGAATTCTGGGAGTTGAAGTCCAGTGTTAATGTTTCCAAGGTTGGAGACAGAGGTGGGATTCAGCCGGTTCTGACCAATTCTGGAGAACCAGGAGTGGAAATTTTGAGTAGTTCGGAGAACCGGCCAATCCCACCTCTGACTGGCCCCTCCAACCCCGTCTCTTCTCTGCCTCCCATTGAGTCCCGGCTGATCAGCTGGGTCTCCTTTGGTTGCCCTGCACAGGAGAACGGAGCTGGAAAGCAGGTTAGTGGGGTGGGGAGGGAAGGGGGATTTTGCAGTATCCTTCCCGTGCCACGCCCACCAAGCCACGCCGACCAAGCCACGCCCACAGAATCGGTAGTAAAAAAAAATTGAATCCCACCAATGGTTGGAGGCCCCTGGTTCAGAGGACCGTAAAAGGGAAAGGGGGCCATTAATGTCTGAGACTCCCGTTCTCATTTTTTCAATTTTTAGTTCTCTCCCACTTCTCCGGCAACTGACAACTTTAAAAAAAAAAAGTCATAAAAATTCACATGCATTTGGGCATGTTGTCTGTCTGTCTCTCTCTCTTTCACTTATCTACCAATCCAGCTTTGCAAGCGGTGGTTCTGTATTTCCCACCCACAAATGTACAGAGATTGGATTATTACTGTGTGTGAAAACTTGCATTCTTACATACATTCTGAGAAGTGTGAAAACTGGAGAAACATCTTTGGGTGGCAGATTGATTTGGAAGTGGGAATTTGAATTGGTGGCAGGGAAGCAACTGGCTGGGGGGCCAGACTGAGGGTCTGAGGTCCTAGCAATTCCCAGTCCCTGCCTAGGGCGGAGTACAGAGACGCTAAGTGAGTTTTGGAGAGGTTCTTAGTCCCCAACCTTGCCGGAGTGGGGTAGGGTTGGGGGAACGGTTGTGTATGAGTGGGAGGTGCAAGTGTGAATGCCCACCACTCTCACAAGTGGAGCTTCACACACCGACGTGTTTGCCTGCCGCTTGCATGGCCCGGTTCCGAATCAGTTGCAGCCCGGGGATTGTGGACTGCGAGTTCAAACCATGGACCTCTGAGATGCTTTGAGTGGCATCCTATGGGGCTTTACCCCAACAACGGTTGTCATTAGAAGAAAAACATAAAAAACTTGAGACAAAAGAGCCACAAAAAGGAACTTTTAAAAAAATCAAATGGAAATAATAAAACACAAGCAGAACTGAACGATCTTCTGAGATGCTTTGAGTGGCATCGTATTTGGCTTTAGCCCAAAAGGCAACTGGACTTTCTTGCGCTTTTTTTTTTCCCTTTGAAAAACACTTTTGCTTCTTAACGTTACGACAACCCCACAGAGTGCTAGCAACGAGGTGACTGCAAAGAATATAAGTGCTTCCATCCTCCATCAGTTGGTTAGAAAGAAAGAAACCTCCCAGATGAGAAGCAAAAGGTTTTCAAAGAGAAACCAAGGAAGTCCCAGTTGCCCTTTTGGAAAACGTGTTTGGAACAACCATGACCTGAATGATGGAGAACCTCCATGGACAGTCGTGCCTTTAGCTCTTTGCGGGCTGCCGGGAGTGGCTAAAAAGACCTCGGGGGTGTGTGTGTGTGCGTGTGCGGAGGAGGGGGGCTGTCGCTCAATTGCTGCTTCTCTGCTCCCCAAAAGGGAATCAACCTCCCTTTCGTCGCCAGCTTCTTCACACCGGTGGAAGAAGACGATCACGGTGGGCATCTTGCTCCAAGGCGAAGGGACTGCTGAATCCCCAGGAGGCTGCTTGGGGGAGAAAGCCCCAATCCCCCCCCCCCATGCCCCTCCCACCACCTTCTTTTCAGGACCCCTGTTCACCTGGCAGTTTGGGCACCTGCTCCACATGACCTCTCTGGGCTCCGGCCAAGCACCATATCCATCCTCTCGGGGGGGTGGGGGTGGGTGTTATTTATTTATTTATTTATTTAGCCAGATGCTTACAATATAATTTGCTAGCCATACAAAACATTTGCTAGACCCATACTCGAATACAGCTCATCAGTCTGGAACCCACATTACGTATCTGATATTAGCACAGTTGAGAAAGTCCAGAAATATTCCACAAGAAGAGTTCTCCACTCCTCTACTCGTTGCAGAAGACCTTATGCTACCAGACTCAAAATTCTAGACCTAGAAAACCTAGAACTACGCCGCCTCCGGTTTGATCTAAGTATAGTATATAAAATCATACATTGCAATAACTTACCCATCAATGAGTACTTCAGCTTTAATCATAACAACACAAGAGCACACAATAGATACAAACTCAAGGTTAACCGCACCAAACTTGATTGCAGGAAATACGACTTCAGCAACGGAGTGGTCAGTGCCTGGAATAATCTACCTGACTCTGTGGTTTCTTCCCCAAACCCCAAAAACTTTAACCTTAGACTGTTTACTATTGACCTCACCCCTTTCCTAAGAGGTCTGTAGGGAGCGTGCATAAGCGCACCAATGTGCCTACCGTCCCTGTCTTATTTTTCTTATATTTTCTTATATGTCTTCATAACTGTTTTTACTTATACCTATTATCTTGTAAGCAACTGACAAATCAAATCAAATCAAATAAATAAATAAATAATAGAAATAAGAATAAACTTACATGAAATAGGAACTAATAATTGGGGACAATAGGACAGGGACGGTGGGCACAAGGGACGGTGCGCTTATGCACGCCCCTTACAGGAATGGGGTGAGGTCAATAGAGGTTAGTTTGAGGCTAAAGTAAATTGCTCCCCCTTGGAAGATCCCGAGAGGGAGTGTGGTGTTTCTTGCGCTTCACTGCAAGCTGATTCCTTGAACATGCGAAATCTCAGAGAGGCCTGGAAGGGGCTCTGCACAGTGGTGGGATTCAAATGTTTTTATTACCGGTTCTGTGGGCGTGGCTTGGCTTGGTGGGCGTGGCAGGGGAAGGTTATTGCAAAATCCCCCTTCCCTCCCCACCCTACTAACCTGCTTCCCAGCTCCGTTCTCCTGTGCAGGGCAACCAAAGGAGACCCAGCCGATCAGCTGGGACTCAATGGGAGGCAGAGAAGAGATGGGGTTGGCGGGGCCAGTCAGAGGCGGCATAGGCCGGTTCTCCGAACTAGTCAAAATTTCCGCTACTGGATCTCCAGAACTGGCTGAATCCCACCTCTGGCTCTGCAGGAACACATAGGTTGCCACGGTGGCTTCCGAGGCACTGCTTGAGCTCCGGCCAGCCATGGGAGGGCAGAGAGCCCCTCCCAGACCCTGGATGAGAGACCCCCCAGGGCCAGGCTTTGCAAGAGGCAAGGGTGAAAAGACCCGCCCCCTTCCACAGGCCCCGCCCTCACCTGGATTTGCCCCCACAGAGCTGAGAGAAGCCTTCAAAGAGTTTGACCGAGACCGAGACGGCTACATCAACTGCCGAGACCTGGGCAACTGCATGCGGACCATGGGCTACATGCCCACCGAGATGGAGCTGATCGAACTGTCGCAGCAGATCAACATGAACTGTGAGTGGCAACCACCCACCTGCCTGCTGCCGGGACGCGTGTGTGTGTGTGTGTGTGTGTGCGTGTGTGTGTGCTGGCGCTCCCTCAGACTCTCCTGGATGCTTTTTCTCTCTCTGGACCCATCCTCCTTTTGCCCCCTTTTGCCTGCTTCCTTGCCCGAGTAGAACCCCAGCCTTGCGCCAGGCACGATCCCTGCATGGCCACGGGTGGGATCTGCATGCCTGAAAGCTCAGCCGTCACACAGAGGAGGGTCAGCCTGTCGTTCCACAAGGGGCCCCGTTTCCTCTCAGAGGGTCTGCCGTCACCCCCTTCCCTGTACGGCTTCCTCAGTATGGGGGGGGGGGAGGGGTGTCCTTCATTGTGTGCCTTCACGGTTCTTTCCTTGACCAGCTCAACTGTTTCGGCAAGGACAGGAGGGTTGCTTTGGCCAAGGACTCTCTGGCTTGGTTCACACAACACACTCCACCCAAAACCAAGATAACAGAACACCGTTCCAAATCTCATGTGCAGGCTTAATGCGATGAATTGGTTTGCGTGAGGCACATTAAGACAATTTAATCCCTGTAGGGTACAGAAGCCCAAAGTACCCTGTTCCGGTTTTGTTATAATAATATACTATGTGAATTTAGGTAGCATCACTCAAGCCATCATTTTAAAATGATGGAAAGGGATCATTTTTAAGACTTGTGGAATTCAACTCCCAGAATCCCTCTTCCAGTCATGTTAGCTCAGGAATTCTGGGAGTTGAAGTCCACCAGTCTTAAACGTGCCAAGTTTGAAGACCACTGGTTTATGTTTTACTATACTGGTACACCTACCACAAGTTCTGAGATTATTACTATTATTATTACTATTATTACCATTATTATTATGACAGTGTACACAGCAAATGAGATAACTATGCTGAATAATAATAATAATAATAATAATAATAATAATAATAATAATAATAA
>NW_020769398.1:1661744-1688872 GCF_900518735.1 Pseudonaja textilis | reverse complement strand
AATAATAATAATAATAATAATAATAATAATAATAATAATAATAATAATAATATCCTTATCACAGTCAGCCAGATGTTCAGACTGGGTCTGGCATTCTTGCCTACCTATCGAGTCCTTACCAAGGATATGGGATAGGCAAATCTGGATGTTTGATGGTGTTACGGATATCACTGCAGGATGGAAGCTGTTCCAAGCAAACCTGCCTTCTGCAATTGACTGATGGCAAATTTGTCAATGCCTACTATTATTATTATTATTATCATTATTATCATTATTATCATTATTATCATTATCATCATCATCATCACCGTATACTCAAAAATGTGAAGTCACAGCTGCTGCTGCTTCAGCTGGCATTGGCTTTCATACACAACAGTTCTTCTCCTCAAGAACCTGGGATGCTGTAATGGCATTGTGTCTGTTGTTATCATTTTAACCTACAGTTTAAGGAGAAAGTAGTGCCACATAAAGAGCAACAGTGAGCTTATTTTGATAAAACCTGTTCAGTTAGGAAAATTGCTATCAGACACCTCTGGATATTTTATTTTTGGAGCCACAGAGCCATGTTTGTCAACCTGGAAGGTGTGGGCTTCGGTGCTTGGAAATCCCCAGCCGGCATTCTGGGACTTGAAGTCTTCATTCATGCTGACCGGGGAATTCTGGGACCTGAAGTCCACACACCTTTAGTGTTGAGAAACACTGCTTTGGAGTAGAGAAAGCAGGAAAATGCGTTTGAAGACCTTGAAGAGCTGACCTGGAGAGGGGCCGCCTGCCTCCCTTGGCTCAATCTGCTCAAGCAAAGGCTGGACCCCCAGGGGGCTTCTCCTTGGGCTCCCACCCTGAGGGGGAGGGGTCAGTCCGGGGAAGGGCTCTGCTCAGCGTCCGGCGCATCCTTCCACTCGCTCAGAGCAAGGCAAGCAGAAGGATTGTCCCCCAAGCACAGCTCCCATCGCAAGGCCAGATGGAGACGGGAACGTGACTCCCGCCTGCCTGCGTAATCTGCCTTCTCGCTTTGCTTCCTCCCTTTCCTCCGAGGCTCCGGCTGCCTTGCTGGGGGGACGGGAACCAGGCTCTGTTGGCTTAAATCAGTTCCAGTTGGCCTGGCAGGATGATTCGGGCAGCAATTATTTTGTGGTGAATTAGCAGCAGCAGCGGGAAGGCAGTGAGAGAGTCGGAGGCTGCCTTAATCAGGGGACCTGTTTCTGCCTTGAACCCCCAGGGGCCTCACTCGAGACGAAGCACCATTTCGTTCTGGGTAATCAAGCCCCTGCTCCAACCCCTGCTCAAGGCAGCGCTCTTCGTACCGTCTTGGACAAATGGTTGTCCAATCTTTTCTTGAAAACTTTAACGAGGGTTCAAGGAAGTTGGGAAGTTACGAAGAAGAAGAAAGGGACACTTGTGCAGGTCAGGTCAGGCTGCCATCTTGAAGCGTAAGAAGAAAAAGGAATCCTGTGCTAAGAGTTGCAGTAGTAGTCCCCCTAGGCTGTGGCTGTGCTTGCCTCTCTGTGTGTGCCTGTGTGTGTTTGTGTATGCGTGCGCATGCACACCTGTATATAAAAAAGATGTTGAGACTCTAGAAAAAGTGCAGAGAAGAGCCACAAAGACAATGAGGGGACTGGAGGCTAAAACATATGAAGGATGGTTGCAGGAACTGGGCCTGGCTAGTCTAGGGAAGAGAAGGACCAGAGGAGACAGGAGAGCAGTCTTCCAGTATTTGAGGGGCTGCCAGAGAAAGAAGGAGGACAACCTATTTTCCAAGAAGGCCAGAGAAGGAATAATGGGTGGAAACTGAACAAGGAGAGATTCAACCTGGAAATAAGGAGGCATTTCCTGATAGTGAGAACCATCAACTGATGGAACAGAAGTTGCCTTTGGAAGTTGTGGGAGCTTCATCACTGGAGGCTTTCAAGAAGAGACTGGACTACCATTTGTCAGAAATGGTGTAGGATCTCCTGCTTGGGTAGGAGGGTCGGACTAGATGACCTCCAACGTCCCTTCCAACTCTGTTAATCTACTCTGTACGTGTGTATAAACCTGAACATCAAAGCTGAGCCCATCTACTCCTGCTCCAGTCAATGGCCTTTGCTATTTATGCCCTCTTGGTCACCAGGCCCTGCGCTCTGTTCTATTAGCAGCTCTTTTTCTATCAAGCATAGAATTAAAAGGCTGGACGGGAACTTGGAGGTCTTCTAGTCCAACCCCTGCTCAAGGCAGCGCTCTTCGTACCGTCTTGGACAAATGGTTGTCCAATCTTTTCTTGAAAACTTTAACGATGGTTCAAGGATCAGCTGTAAAAAAAAAAAAAAAGAGCAACCAGTGCTGTAGACAATCTTTAGCTCGGTGGCAACTTTAAGATGTGTGGACTTCAACTCCCAGAATTCATGGGAGTCTGGGAAATTCTGGGAGTTAAAGTCTTAAAGTTGCCAATGTTGAGAAACATGGCATTGGCTATTTGTCAAGTATTTATGAGTATATTTCTCCAGGCTCACTGGAGAAAAATATTTTCCACTCTTTCTTCAGGGAGGCCGTCCAAGATTCTTCGTGTGGTTCACAGCCGTAAATGTTCCCGTCCTGGGAATATTTCAGGTCATGAGTCAGTCTGAATCCGGAGCTGGTTGCTTTGATTCCGAGCCAAGCTGAGAACATACATTGTTCTCCATTTATCCCGCTTGAACTGATGTGCCGAGAATGTTGGTTGCATAAAAGTGTGCAGAAAAAAAAGGATGCCGAATCTATTTAAATTAGGAAATTCAGACTGAAAAATATAACCATGAGAAACAGCAGATCTGTGCAATTTTAGGTCTACAGGAGTTTATTTTAAGTGCTGTGACCTCCTGACACGAACGTATAACAAGCCTAATATTTTACACGCTTTGTTTCAGTAGGAAGTCTGGATGTGAAAATACTCATTTTTCTTCTGTACATGCAGACTCCGTACAGGCCTCCTCCAGCAGTGGTAAAACGGGGTGGGCACGGCGGGGGTTGGCGCTGCCTGGCATGGCTGGCTGCCCCTTTGGAGACCTCCATTGTTTCTGTGCCCTTTTGGACACAGGCCAAGCTGCATGGAGCCCCACCCCCACCCCACCGGCGCATGCTCCTCCTCCACCCCATGGGGGGCCACTTGTGCACATCCCGTAGCGTCCAGACGGTGCGGCTGGAGTCTGGGTTTGGATGGGGGGGGGCTTTACTGTAACCGCCTTCTGCACATTCTGCCTTGTGTCCTCAGTGGGCGGCCATGTAGACTTTGATGACTTCGTGGAACTGATGGGGCCCAAGCTGCTGGCGGAGACAGCTGACATGATTGGGGTCAAGGAGCTGCGGGATGCCTTCAGGGAGGTGAGAAACCATTTCCAAAATTGGCCTCGTGTTTCTTTTCTTCCTCCCCGTGGGAGGCTTGTGTTGTTCTGCCTTCTTCTTGGGGGCCCCCAAAAGTCTCTTTCCCTGATTCTCCTGGTGGTGGTTTTTTTCCCCTTAGTTGATGGTTGGACATAATGGAGGTGCTGCTGCTGTTCTCCTTGTGTTCTTTCCCATCGCTGCTTCTTGTGATGACCCAAAGGGGCGTGGCACAAAGGCAACACAGTCAGATAATCAGATAAACCCTTTATTATCTCCAACTTTGCCCCCAGTGTCCAGGTTACCCTCTGGCTGGAGAAAAACTCTCCCAGGAACAGCCTTTGACTGCAGAAAATTCAGTCCAAAACAGGGTAAACACAAATTGTAACTTAAAGTCCAATCAAGCCAAACTGAAGTAATTAGTTTGGCAGGGCAGGAGCAAGAATTTCAGACTTGAAAGCACGGCAAAACTCACATGGTTGGGAAGACACCATGAACATGGATAAGCAATGACAACATAGGATAAAGTCACGTTTGCTCCCAGCCTGCATTTCTTTTAAGCTTTCTTCCCAGCTGTGCCTAATGAAGGGAATCAGGGCCCTTTCCTTCCCCCTATGCCACACAACCTATGTTGCTCTCTTCTCCGTTCCTCCCTGCCTGCCCTAGTATCAAGAGGGGGTGTGCCTGGTTCTATCTCTCCCTTGTTCTACCTCTCCCTTGTTCTACCTCTCCCCTGCTCTGCCCAGCCGGACTTTGCCCTTCCCCATCCTCCTCCACAGCCAATGGAACGACACTTCCGCTCCCTGTCTGTTGTTCATTTTCCTCCTCGGATTCAGACTCTGACAGGGGCATGACACTTCTTCCCTAGTTGGAGTAGGTGTGCTTCTCAAAAAATTGCTTTGTGGCACGTGGAATATGTGAGTCGTACCTGCCTGCTGGCTCTTGAGAACAGGGAGTTGATAGAAATTGCTGGAGACAGGTGTCAGGTTCACTTTCCTGCACACGCCAAAGCACTTTCTGGAGACTGCATCTGAAGAGCTATGCAGGCCTACTTTCCAGCTGCCAAAGCTGCTGCTCTGAAGATGAGAAGAATTCCCTCCTAATCCCTCCACTGGGAATGGCCTCGTCTTGGTTGTTGTTGTAAATCACAAGTGCAATTCACACTTGCATGTACTTGCATTTCACGCTGCTGTTTGTTCTGAGCAAGGCTTCCTAGACCGTAATTATGCACACGCTTATTTTAAAAACAAATCTAATTTTATTGCAACGCTGGGAATTGTTTTCATTTCCAGCCGGTAATTCATCTCAAACAGTTCCTTGAGATAAGCACCCACCTTTCTTTTCTGTGAAATGCTGCCAATAACAGAAGTGTCAAATGAACTAGAAAAAGAAACCAACCGAAGTAGAAATAGCTTCAAGAATGAATCTGAACCGAATGAACAACCTTGCTTCCTGCAAAGGTTTCGTCATCTTTGTCTGTCCTTTATCCCTTATAGGAGGGGCAATCACCTCCCAGCCTTACTCCCGAGTTGCCCCTTTTGTTTAAGCTGCTCTTGCCTTCTAGCAGCTCTGTGCACACGTGCACTGGGAACAGGCTCCCCTTGTTCCTCTGCCTTGCTGCTGCCAGATTCTGGGGGCTCCAGAGGCAGCACCCTGCTCCCAGATGGTCCTGGCTCCATCCCTGCATCAGATGCAGGACCCTTGTCCCAGTCCTCTCCAGACTCCTGGACTGGTCCCCATTCTTCCCCCCTGTCCAATTCCGCTGCCGTCTGCACTGGCTGCTGACAAACCACAACACTGTTGACCAACATGCTTTCTCAAAGCTTGAGGTGTAAAATCAAAGTGTTGTCATGCATGGGCTCAGTTGGGCAAAGGGTGCAGCTTTGGGAGGCCCACGGAAAGCCTTCGAGGAACCACCAACCAACTCTGTGGTCCTTCCTGGTGTGCTTTTGTGCAGTTTGACACCAACGGAGATGGAGAAATCAGCACCAACGAACTGCGAGAAGCTATGAGGAAGCTCCTCGGGCAGCAAGTGGGACACCGAGACATAGAGGACATCATACGGGATGTTGACCTGAATGGAGATGGGCGAGTGGACTTTGAAGGTGAGCGGAGGGAGGGTAGGATGGCCTGTCCACTAGCCACAGAGTGGGAAGCAGCCATGGAGCTGGCTGGGAGACCTGGCTGCTTGGGGAGGGCCTCTTTCCTCTTTCCTTGTAGAGGCTCTTAATCAGAGGTCCCCAAACTTGGCAACTTTAAGACTTGTGGACTTCAATTCTGGGAATTCTGGGAGTTGAAGTCCACAAATCTTAAAGTTGCCAAGTTTGGGAACCCCTACTCTTAATAAAGGCTCAGCATGGGTCTACAGGCTATACAGTTCCTCTCACTGTGTGAAAATGGCGGGGATGATCTGCACACACACACACACACAGAGACACACAGACACAGACACACACACACACTGTCCCCCAGCCTCTAAAGGAGAGCAGAAAGGGACCTCCGGCCATCTCCCATCCATCACCCCTGACTTTAATAGGTTAGGAAAAAGGAAAGTGCCTGGCTGTAAGAGGCGCCTGTACCTGTTGCAGCCCAAGGACGGGGGGGGGCGGGGAGCCGGGAGGGGGGGGGGGGGGGGGGGGGCTTCTTCCCACCCCCAACTCCAACGGGTCTCTAGCCACAACCAGGGAGGTTCTTCCGTTTTTGATTTGGGGCAGCTGAGCCAGGAGAAAATGGGCTTTGCTAGCGAAGAAGGACGGCTCAAGCCTCCCCTGGAAACGCCCTTAAGGTGCCTTCTGACTGGCTAATCCAGTTACTTGTGGCATTTCCAAGTAATTTAAAATGGACATTTTATTTAGAAAGCAAAAAATAAAAAAAAATGGCAGACTTCCCACTTCTGTAGAACCACCTCCAATTATACAGACTGCAGAAGGACAGAGTTGGAAGGGGCCTTGAAGGCCTTCTAGTCCAACCCCCTACTCAGGCAGGGGGTCCTCTACCATTTCAGGCAAATGGCTGACCAGCCTCTTCTTAAAAATGTCCCGTGTTGGAGGATTCGCATCTTCTGAAGGCAAGTTGTTCCGCTGGTTAATTGTTCTGTCAGGAAATTGAGACTGAACAAAATTGAAGAAATTGTGAGCTGAACTTGGGGAAGGTATGAAAGAACTATTAAAGGGAGAAGGAAAGAAGGAAAGGGGAGGGGAAGAGAAGGGAGGAAAAGGAAGGGGGCAGAGGCCGGAGGAGGGAAGGGAAGGGCTGTTTAGATGAAAGATGGATGAGACCGTGACACAGAAGGAAGCATAAGAAGCTCAAGCCGGTACAAGAAAGAACAACGAGATACCTGAACAGCCTTTCGAGATTCTGTTATTTAATCCCAAACCCCACAATAGTAAAGAAGCATCCATTTATTTGCATAATCTCTTTTTTCAGTTATTTTACAGTTACGAGTCCATTTTTGTTGGGCAGCTATAATCAAACCAATAAAGCAATCAATGCATGCATCCCCCTCACCCTCGGTTTCTTGACCTGGCCTGTCTGATGCACATCTTGAAAAGCCGCCCAAGTTTCTCTCTGTCCCTTCGTATACTCAGCAAAGTCAACTATTTTGATTTTCTTTTTCCTGCTTTCTTCTGATTCTGGGCATATAACCCCTTTTCCACGCCTTCTCTGGGTGGCTCTTTCAAACCTTCCCCTAAATTCCTTTACAGAAATGCTCTCTGTTTCTGGAAAACTGCTGTAAATCTGGATCAGTAATGAGACTGAAATCAGTGTTAAGATGCGTGGACTTCCAACTGCAAAGCCGGTGGGGAAATTCTGGGATTTGAAGTCCAGCATCTTAACCAGGGGTGGGATTCAAAAATGTTTTTTTACTACCGGTTCTGTGGGCGTGGCTTGGTAGGCATGGCAGGGAAAGGAGATTGCAAAATCCCCCTTCCCTCCCCACCCCACTAACCTGCTTTCCAGCTCCGTTCTCCTGGGCAGGGCAACCAAAGGAGACCCAGCTGGTCAGCTGGGACTCAGTGGGAGGCAGGGAATAGATGGGGTTGGTGGGGCCAGTCAGAGGTGGGATTGGCCGGTTCTCTGAACTACTCACAATTTCCGCTACCGGATCTCCAGAACCGGTCAGAACCGGCTGAATGCCCACCTCTGATCTTAACACTGCTAACTTTGAAAACCTCTGGCCTAGAAGGACCCACCCACAAGCAATGTCTCTCTGGCCTCCCCGCTTTTCTGCAGAGTTTGTCAGGATGATGTCTCGCTGAAGGCAGCTCTTGAGCTGAGCGGTGACCCAGCCCTGGAGGGTAGAAAAGGGCCACGCGTGGCGCGCCATGCTCTGAGCTCCTATGCAATGCCGGCTGCCCCATCGACGGTGTGCCGCAGTGACCTGCCTCACTCCTCCACCTGGCCTGATGCTCCTTCCCACTCCACACTGTGAATGATTCGCGGTCTCCTGCATTCGAAGCGCTGCCAGGAGAGGTGACCTCAAGCAGGTGGGCAGCAGCCACAGAGGGCTGGACGTCATCGAGGCCTCCTTTTCCAACTGCTTTTGCTCTTCCAGCCAACCCTGCAAAGTGACGAGAATGTGGGGGGCTGGATGCAGGGGCCCCCGGGACCAGTGCCTGATGTGGACTGTGCTGTCTGGACTTCCGTTCCTTGGCCAAGGCGCCTTGTGCGAATGCCTCCTTCCATCTCCTCTGTGTCGCCTTGATTTTTGCCTCTGGAATGTTTTTCTGTCTCCCTTCAGTCCTGTTAAGGGGCACCGATATGTGTTTGCGCAGAAAAAGAAATAATATTGAGCAAATACTCTCTGCGAGGCTGGCTCTTATTCGCCCAGGGATGGTGGGGTCGTGGAGGGCCAACTAGGGGTCAAGGCCTGCAACTCTGTTAATGGGGGCTGTTAAGAGCCCCCCCAAAACGCTGGAGCAATAATAGAACAGAATTCTGTATTAGCCAAGTGTGATTGGACATACAAGGAATTTGTCTCCGGGGCATAAGCTCACAGTGTACAGGCAAAACAATGATAAATCATTATCATAATCATAAAATACATTCATCATAAATCATAAGATACAACACTCAGGGATAATCATAGGATCCTAAATAAATAATCAACATAAATCATAAGATACAAACAACTGATAGTCATAAGATGTTTCTGTTTTAAATTTGGGGCCAGCCTATTGCTGTGCCAGAATGGTTTTTTCTTCATCCTGATTGGTTGGGAGTCTTGGTCTGTGTTTATTGGTCTTGGAGTTTGCTGCGTTCTGCTTGATTGGTGTTTCTAATATCTTCTGTCTGTTTTGTGGCTCTTTTTGTGTCTTGATTGGCTGGCAACATTGTGTTTCCTGTATTGGAGGCTTTTAGTGCAGCTTGGCTTCAAGTAAAAGGACGGCCATCATTTATAGGAAGCTAGGTTTCATCTGGGTGCCTGGTTGGGGTGTGTTTGAGCTGGAGGTATCGGGGGGGGGGGGATCTGTTTGTGCCCAGGTGTTTGCTTAGCTTGTGGTGTGGAGATTTTTTTGTTTGAGAGTGCAGGCTTCCAGATAATTGACAGCCTGGTGGAGTCATCTCTTCTATTCATGCTTTCAGGTCTTTTTTCAATCTCTATGGCTTCTCTGATAATTCTGTAGCTGGGGTTTTCTATAGTGGCTAGGGTTTTGGTGCCATTCAAGTCGATGCTATGACCTGTGGCTTTCATGTGTTGGAGTAGTGAGGAAGCGTGTTCCAGCTTTTTTACCGCATTTTTGTGTTCATCTAGGCGGGTATTTATTCTTCTATTGGTCTGTCCAATGTATGTGGCTGGGCATGATGCACAGGGGACTTTGTATATGCCTTGGTTTTCCAGGTCAATTTTATCTTTAGGGTTTCTAAGGATGGCTGCTATTTTTCTGTCTGTTTTGAAGGCAGTCTTGATGTGATGCCTGTGTAGTATCTTACTGATTTTGTCTGAAGTACCTCTTATGTAGGGCAGGACAGCTGTTCCATAGGTCTGTTCGAGTGTCTCCGCCGGGCTCCGGTTGCAGGAAGGAGTCCTGGCTGGCCACGCATGGCTGCACCAAACGCCGCAGCGTTGCACTAAATGCCGCGGTAGCACAGGGAGAAGGGAAAGCAACGGTGGCAGAAGGTCTCCCAATACGAAGTGCCCCACCAACACCGAGGTCAACATCCAAGCTGTCGCCGCTCGCCCACCCGAGGATGCAAGGGGGGGGGGGAATTAAGTCATCCCTGAAAAGATGGTCTAGCCATTTTTTTCGGGTGTCAAAAAAAAAAAAAGGCCCGGCCTTATTTTGTGAGAAACACGGTATATATATTTCTTCCAGATGTTTCATAAACTAGGTAACATCATCCATGCTAGCCTGACTATCGTAGTACTGACTAGCACTAATGTCATTCCCTACTTTGGGTCATGAAACGTGTGCAAGGAAACAGCCCAGCTCAGAGAACACCAAGGAGGACCCCTCATAGCTGGAGATGCCAAGCGCTGCCCATGGGAGGCGATCCTTGTCCATTGGCACGGCCACCTTGCCATAATGAAGGCAACCCCTTTTCAAGGGGAAGGACGACTAGTGCGTGGTGCACCAGAGGCCACCTGTGAATGTTGCAGCTCTGCAGAATATTTGGGTGCGCCCAGGAGCCCAGCAGCTTCTCTTCAGTTGCCTTTGGGGTTTAGTGAACAGGCGAAGGATTGGGCCTCTGCCCCTCTTGATACTGTTGGAGGCATCCCACATCTCCTGCTGGCACAAAGCTTCAGGCTGCTCTTGCCTTAGGAGACAGGTAACGTTTACTTAGTTTACACTAGCCGGGTGTTTTTTCACCTGGGCAACTTAACCTGTGGACTTCAATTCCCAGAATTCCACAGCCATCATGCTTTCTGTGGAATTCTGGGAGTTGAAATCCACACATATTAAATCCCCCAAGATTGAGAAACGCTGCTCTGGACCCCCTGCACTTCACGAGCAAGGAAGAATGGCTCTTCTGGCCAAGTCTCAACTCTCCGGTGTCTTCTTTAAGCTCCAAACTTGCTGCCAGTCTCCCACCCCACCAATGGCTCAGAGGACTCAAAGGAAGGCAGCCCCTTGTCCCCTTGCCCAGAGGCACCCCTGGATCTTCCCCGCTCCTGCCCACAGGCCCTTCCCCTTCCTCCTTCTGCAAGGAAGAAGGGGGCCAGGGAAGCTGGCAGGAGGCAGAGCCCAGCTTGGTCTCTGGGTGTCAGCCAGGCTGAGGAGAATCAAGTCAAAAGATGAATACAGAATAACAGAGTTGGAAGGGACCTTGGAGGCCATCTAGTCCAACCGCCTGCCCAAGCAGGAGACCCTACTCCATTTCTGACAAAGGGTAGCCCAATCTCTTCTTGAAAGCCTCCAGGGACGAAACTCCCACAACTTCCGAAGTGGGCAGCCCGGAGCCACCTTGCCAATTTGCATCCAGCCACATGCATCATGCCAGCTGGTCTGCAAACCACACAATCTCATCTCACCCAAGAAGCCACATGGCAAGAAACAGACAACGCCCTGTCAACACCCCACACTCGCCTGCTGGCCATCCAAGGCCAAGACGGTGGCTGCAGCCCTGCAGTTGAAGCTGCCCATTTGCTGCCATCTTGACCTGGCTCCAGAGACGCCGGCTGCTGAAGGAAGAAGGCCAGGACTCTCCCCTGACTTGGCTGCCTGTAAATCTGATCCAGCTGGATGCCAGGCCCTAGAGGCGCATGCAATGGACAGGAAAACAGGTGGAGCTTTGATCACACAGGTGTGGCCACCATCTTGACTTTTTTTCACCAAACACTGCAGACCTCCTGGATGGAGCTATGCGGGTGGGACACGGTCAGCAATGTGGCTGCAGCAATTGGGTGCTCTTGAGCTTTTGGGCTCAGAGTAGTGGGCAACTCAGCTAGCGCATTGAAGAATCAAAACAGGCTTTTACAGGCAGGCAAAATTAAATTCGGCGAGGCGCAGCATCTTAAATAGCCAAGCAGGCTCATATCTAGTGAGGGTAGATAGACCAGGAAATCCACAGTGGTGCTAAGAAAACATGGTGGATCCATGCATCTATGAAGCAGTCAGGAGCACAGAAGACTTTGTCTTTATAAAAAGATTGCACTGTTCTGACCTAAGCTTCCCCAGAAGCATGAAGCCAACTCCACGTCCAGATTAACCCCTTTTTATTTAGTTTACAGTGAATTCTTTTCCAGCAAAGTCCCGGCCAACACTCTTTCAAGATATTTCACAATCACAGACCTTTATCAGGCTTGGCGAGTTGCCATGCTGATATCTTTCAAACGCCACACTGTAGCCGACAATACTTGGCAATAATGCAGGAACAGAATTTCACCCAAATGAACTAATTGCTTCCTGCAAAACTCCACTCCCCTTTCACTCCTCTTTTATTCCCTATGGGAGAGACTATTCACCGTCTACCTGTGGCTTTACTCAACCCTTGTTCCTCAGCTGTTCCCTTCTTCTGGCAGCTCTGCACATACGCACACTGGGAACAGGCTCCAGCTGTTCTTCTGCCCCACTGATCTCCGACTCCAAAGGCAGCTGATAACTGTCAGACGGCCCTGGCCCCATCTCTGCCTCTGACACAGAGCCCTTGTAAGAGCCTTCCCCAGACTCCAGGACTGGCCCATGTTCCTCGCCAACTTCCTCACTGTCTGAATCTGCTGCCAGCTCTGCTGGCAGGCCACAACATGCACATGCACAAACAAACACACACACACACACACACACACACACACACACACACACATCCCTATGATGCACTCGTGGATGTCTCAGTATAGTGCCTGCATAAGACCTTCAGCACACGAAATGCAATATTAATGGAGATTCGTAATGCTATCAGCAGGAATATCCTTCCTCTGGACAACTGAATACAAAACGAAATACTGAAATCACTCAGTATGACACATGATTAATTTAGATCAGTGTTTGTCAACCTCAGCCACATTGGGGTGTGCGGCTTTCAATTCCCACAATTTCCTAGCCAACAGTGGAGGTTGAAGAATTCTGGAAATAGAAGTAAAAGTGGCCCAGTTTGAGAAACAGATTTAGATGAACACTGAAGCTGATGGAAGACAAGGACATCCCCTGGCAGAATTTGGTGGTGGTTGGCTGAGAAGCAAGGTGTGTGTGTGTGTGTGTGTGTGTGTGTGTGTGTGTGGCTTTGATGGTGTTGCCATTAATAGGCGGGAGGCTCAGCCAAGGGGGTGACCACCATTCTGATCTCACATGCCTACAAAAGGAAAATCACAGCTTGTAGAGAGGTAGCTATGGAGGAACCCGGGAGTCTTTGTGCAGCGTGTTCACACAACATGCTAAACTGGAGTTGTAATCCCAGGCAAAGAGGACATGGCTAGGTTCAGGCTGTGTGCTAGACCCTTCAATAAGCTGATTATAGTTTCACCTGAAGGTCTGGTTTCCACAAGAGGCTGAACCCCAAAGATACAAACCCATTGGCTTCTTCTCCCACATTGTGTGGACCTCACTTGCCCTGACAAAAATCCAGAATGAACTGTTACCTTCTCAGCCCTGGTGGCTTGGCCTTGTCCCTCTCATTAAACCTTGGGGTGTCTCTGTGTGTGTGTGGGGGGGATCAGGATTCAGTCCTCCCACTGTCCTGCTCCTCATGCCAGAGAGGCTCCCTTGCTCCTCCTCCGCTGCCAAACAGAGCTCATGGAGGCAGGGGGAGGATTGGGGGAAGGTCGTTTTCATGTACAGACGGATTTGGGGATTAAGTCGTCAATCTAATAATCTCATTGCAGAGATTACTCCTTCCATCTCCCAGCCAGGCCAGAGGAGGCTCCAACCGTCCGTCCAGAGCAGCTCCATTGGTCCGCATCCCACCCTGTTTTTCTGGCATGAGACACCTGGGAGAGGACCTGGACTTCCTCCTCTCTGCAGGAACCTTTCCAGCCTCATGTACTCCGGGAGTGAAGGAACTTCAGCCTTTCGGGTTAGGAAGCCTGAAACAGGAGAGGGGGGATAGTGCCATGCAGGGGGTGAAGGGCAGCCCACTCCTCTCCACCAATAAAGGAGAATATTTGGAGCTCAGGGTTGAAATGGGGTCTCCTTGGTCATCTCCGAGCTTGCTTGTTTTCTTGCAGACTTTTCGTTACCCAACTAAATAACATCACTAGCACTGATAGCGTTACCTAGTTGGATAATGAAATGTCTGCAAGAAAACAGATCAACGGATTGACAGAGTTGGAAGGGACCTTGTAGGTCGGGGTGTCAAGCTCATGTCGTCACGGTGGCATTAGGTGACATATCGGGACTTTTTCCCCTTTCGCTAAACCCGGCGTGGGCGTGGCCATCACATGTCACATCCGGCCCACGGACTGCAAGTTTGACAGCCCTATTGTAGGCCGTCTGGTCCCAAACATCCAAGCTTAGAGAGTAACAAGCCACTTCCCATTCCCCTGGCCACATTGTTCTAAGACAGCATCACAAAACAGCTGGATCCCTCAGCTGGTCCTCATTTGCCCTCACCTTGCTTGGGAAGAGAAAGTATCCTGAAATGTTAGGGGCTAGAACCCCAATTCCAGACCTTACCAAGCTGAAGGAGCTGAAGACAACCATCTCCAGAATGCAGCATTCGCAAAGACAAGGGACTGGTGGTCCCCAGGAGGGAACATGGTCATGGACGCAAAAGGACAGGTCTGCTACAGGGAGAGCTTTTTAAGCAGCATAAAGTTTTGACTTTGAACACTACTAGCGTTAGTGGAAACAACCACAAACAAAGAGCAGAAGTTAGGAGCCATTTGCAGTTGCTCAGCTGCCAAAGATCAAAACTAGATTTTGTGCACCACATTACTGCACCGTGTGTCACATAAACCGCCCCCTTCCAATCTCCTTTGCTTCATACATTGAAATATGGCAATTCTATTTCTCTCTACCTGGTGGACTAAGCCTCGCTGAGGCTCATTTACAATGATTACAGATGATGCTCATTAATCTCCTGTGATTTGGCACTTAGCTTAAGCTCTGATTTGTCCAGATCAGCAATCCGTCTTCAAAGTATTTAAATGCAACGGAGATCACATGGCTGGATACGAGCTGGAAATGAAAAGAAGTGAAGTGTCTCTTCAAATGGTTGCATCACTTCGCAACCTAAACTATGATCTTTCTGCCCTTAAGCAAACCCAGCACATGGGTGGAAGCGGAGCAGACATTTCTGGAAGGACAACTGTAGTTATACCCCTCCATTCTCAGCCTGGATTTGCCCAATCTGCATGTCAGGGCTAAACAGGCAGTTTGTGGTAGGCTTGCCTGTTGTTTCTGCATGTTGGGTGGGTCATCCCCTTAAATCATGCTAAACAATGATCTGTAAGATCCCTTCCACCTTGATCAGGGGCCAGGGGTCTCCAAACGTGGCAACTTTAAAACTTTAATTCCCTAGGCAGCCATGATGGCTGGGGTATTCTGGGAGTTGAAGTCCACAAGTCTTAAAGTTGCCAAGTTTGGAGACCCAACCTAGATGTTCCACTGACCTACTGGGTTTAGGGTAACATGTTCTGTGATAATGGCAGTTGTGTTTTGGTCATTGGTGTTGAGGATTTAGCGGGATGTATGAAACTGGCCAGAAGTTTTTGTCAAAGATGGATACAGGCACAGAAAGGCCTAGGGTGGTGACGTTGAGGCTGGGCTCCAACACTGTTTTGCTGTGGCCCTTCCTTCAATCGTTTTTCCTGCTGCCAACAGCATTTTGCCAAAAAAAGGAGTCGAAACATTAAAGAATTCAGGAAACCTATTTTTATTTTAAACCTATCTGTGCTCCATTGTTCCATTTTAACCTGATGGGGCAGAACAGATATTCCCATCGGAGAGCAGCCATCCTCGGATCCTGCCAGGCAAAGAGCCAAAAAAGTGACCTGTGTCCTGATGTCCTTGTGCAAGAGGCAGACTGTGTGCCACTGACACGAGCGATGCATGATAGGTGATAGGCCTCCTTTGTGTGCGGGCATGGCTTCCCACGAACACGTGTGCCAGAATTGATTCTTGGCCAAGTTTAGCTGCTTCCGCTTCCTCCTACCTTCACTTACCTCTCTGCGTCCCGTGGAGTGGACTTTCTCCTTGTCAGACAATCAGACAAGCACAGTGTTCCTGTTGCAGAACGAGGAGCTGAGAACGTTGGTCCTGCCAGTCTGAAGAGGCAGTTTCTGCAGAATGCAGAGGGTTCAACTCCCTGCAAGAGGAAAATCAGCCCGCAAGGAACCTGTTGAGATCGAGGGCCCTTCCAGATGCGGGCTGGACCCGACAAAGGGATGCCATGATTCCACCCTCCCAGCAGATGACACCATCTGGCATTTTGCAAAAACAATTTCTTCCCGTTTTCTCAATATTTCATCAATGTGACTTGGGTGCTCTTCCTTTCTGGGGTGTGGAGTGGCTGTATTCAGGCCACTCAGCTCCAAATTTCAGCTTGCCTTAAGAAGGGGCCAAAGCACAAAATTGTACAATGCTTTATAAAAGAAAATGTTTCCTTTTTTGAACGAGGGGAAAGGAGAAAGGATTTCAGGATGAATCAGGATGGGGCAACACGTCTGACTAACAGCAGATGGTGCCTGGCTGACAGTTCCCTCAGTTCAAATACTACGTCCTCATAATGTCCCAATTTCTGAGAAGTGGAATTAGAAGGATTTTGATACAGAAACACTGTTAGTCATAACCTTTCTCCTTGATTTTTGAGAGAATTAATTTTAAAAAGAGCAATCAGAGCATTTAAATTATATTTGGCTCTAATATAATCTAATTTGGTCCACTCTAATAATTCACAAGTCCAAACCTCTGGTAAATAATGGACTGAATTTAAGTTGGCACAGATCTTTTTTTTTGAAGAGTATTGCATGATTTGAGGTGCTACCTGTCCATCAGGAAGGAACTGGCAGAGCTGGGAGCTGAATTCAGAGACTTGTCAGGGGACTGGCTTAGAAGACCACCAAGGTCTTTTCCAGCTCTCGGATTCTATGCTTTTTTAAAAAACTGTGCAACCATAGTGAAGACTGTGGGGTAGCGTGGCCTTCCTTTCCTTCCTGGTGCTTTGTAGATGGGTCGTACTACCGTGGTTTCTAGCCTTCAGGACTATGTTGGGGATCATCAGAATGGTTTTCCAATATTTGCACTGGCCAGACTGCCTCTGGACTCTGTCCAGATCTCGCTCTAGGCTATAGTGTGCTCAGAAGAAAACAAGGAGAGCAAAGACTTTGTAAATCAAGTCCTCTTGAAAAAAGCTGAATAAATTTAGAACATAACTTCATGGGACGAAAGGACCTTGGAGATCTTGTAGGGCAATCTCCTCCTTGGCAGGAATTTGATACTATCCCAGTGAAATGGTTGTTCAGTTAGAAAAAAAAAAACTCCTTAGATTGCAGAAAGTAAGGAGAGACATAAAGTAGTCTTCAAGAAATGCCATTCTGCAGAAGTTGGAACAAACTTGTTCTACTGCTCCAGAGAGAGAGAGAGAGAGGAAGATCTCTTGGGCAAAGGATTTGGAGGCTCTCCTTTGGTGGAAGGAGAGGATATGGTAGATCTTCTATCTCAGGAGGCTCTATTGTACCACTGTCCAAATTTGCAGGCCTTGCTCGAAGCATTGTGTTGGGGCTAGGTACCTAGTAGTGGTTTGCCCCTAGTCCCTTCAGCTTCTGTAATCGGATGATGAGGCAGGTTTAAAATCTACAATGGGAGGAATTCTGAGCACAATTCTCATAGATGAACAGCTCCACCTAGTGCCTTCATGAATACGTCTGACTGCTCAACTGGGGCACTCGCCTTTTATCAGTGTTCTAACATTTTACTGAGTTATAAGATAAGAGACAAAATACAAAAGTAAATAGGAAAGCAGTGAAGGGAATGATGGGGGGGGGGGAGATAAGTGAGGAAGAATTGGGAAAAGAAGTGTTGACTCCTCCTGTTGCAGTAAAATGAAGCATTAACATCAAAACACAACTTTTTTTCATAGTAATATAAACTAGCTATTTCTATAAGGATCTTTCAATCTAATTGGTATAACCTAAAATCAAAGTTTCATTCTTTTCTACCTCAAGCACAAAGTTCAGAAGCGATTTCCATGTGGAAATGAAGGTGCTTATATTCCTTTCTTTAATGGGGCACTCAGCTTTTAGATGCTACAGAAATAAAAAACCAACACCCCAGAATAACAGAGTTGGAAGAGACATTCACTGTTTAAATGCCAAAGAGATGTCTCTGAAAAAAACCTGCCAGAGACCAAAGACCAACCTGCCTCAGTTTTGGCCAAGTTGTTGAGGTCTCCTGAAAAGAGGACGGAGGGGGAGTCGCTTAGGAGTCATCACCATGTCTGAGGTGTCCTTGGAAGTAATTGGAAGCTGCTTCTATTTGAAGAAACCATGAGTGAGAATGGACTGAATCCACCAGAGCCAGCAGGAACAGAAAATGGAAAGGAAGCAATGCTCTGTGGCCAGGATAGGTGCAAAACAGTGGGAAGGGGGGCTGAGTTTCTGCCTCTCTTGAGTTTCTCCTTCTCTTTTAGGGGAAGTATTCTGCCTTTTTAATATATCCTAAAATATTTAATTTTTCTAGGAGAGGGGTGGGTTTTAACTTCCAACGCTTGCTATCCAGGGTAATTGATGGTAAGGAAGGAAGTAAAATGGAATGCTACAGAGTCCAGTGAAAGAGCCAACAATCCAATGATTTGAAGAGGAGGAAGAGGAAAAAGGAAGGAATGTTGATAAAAAATGTAGATCAACGGGTAAACATATACTTTAAGACGGTCCCCCAAATTGGTTAACTTTTAAGATTTGAAACTTCAACTCTCAGATCCCCTGGCTGGCTGAGGAATTCTGGGCATTGAAGCCCACACATCTTAAAAGTTGCCAAGTTTGGAGAGTCCTGCTTTAGAAGACAACAGAAAGGATAGAAGAGAGATCTAGACAATAAATGTAGCAAAGGCAGCAATCTTTAAAGAGGAAGCAGTTCAAACCCGTAATTATGGGATGGGAGAGCCCTGGCTTGATAACAGCCCACAGGAAAAGGACTTTGGAATGGTAAGCAGCACTCTTGAGTTTGTGTCAGCCGTGTGATGTGGCTGTAAAAGAAAGTCAGATGCAATTTGGGGCTCCTGCCTTCTCATCCAAAGTGCAATTTTCAAACCACAGAAAGTAAGCATTATGCACTGTCTTGCTTTGGTGAAACCCTCCCTGAAGTTCTGAGTACAGCCTGGCAACCTTCTTCTAAAATTTATTTATTTTTTAAATTGTGGACTTCAACTTCAAAGCTGGTTGAGGAACTCTGGGACTTGAAGTCCACAAGTCTTAAAGCGGCCAAGGTTGGAGACCCCTGGCTTGAAGGATGCTGCACAGGGGCCCTGACTGAAATGGAATTGCTCCAATAAGCGAGAGCAGCTTGATGCCCAAGCCAAGGGCTCCGTCCCTCAGGGATGCTTCGGTTTGGAATCCCAATGGGCCCGAATAGATGGTCTTTAAGCACTCTTCAAGCACCAGGGCTGGATTCCTCCAAGGCCCCCAGGCTGCGGCTCGTGAGCCGCAGACGCTGAAGCCCAGACGTGGAGAAAGAAGGGAGCCAAAGGCCAGCAAGTAGGAGCTGAAGAAAGTACACTCTGCACATGCGCAGGGGTCAGCCGTAATAGTGGTTGTTTATTATGTTCTTATTTCTAAGCAAAGTACAGACACACAATGAACAATAAACCTATTACCACACCAAAAGGTCGACGACCTCACAACCTAAAGTTGCCAAGTTGGAAAAAACAGTGCTTTGAACATTAAATTATACTTATTTTAAAGAAACACCCACCATGGCTTTTTAAGATTTAATGGCAAGGCTTGCGAATAAACCCAGGTGGGCTAAGCAGCGCTACATCGTCACATGCTTCGCTTGCATGCCACGTTAACGCGGGTTCAGTCGGCAGCGCCATTCCCACGAAGGGGCCGCTACCCGAGGATAGGCGCGCGCTGCCATGACAACCGCAGGCCTCTTAGCACCCAGGCATCTATTTCCGGTTTCCTGCCAGCACGGCTCCACAATCCACCGCGCTCAGGAGCCGCGCTGTAGCTTTCTAATTGGACGGCCTGCTTTGGGCTGTACCAATAGATCGGGGGATAACCCGGGGGGGGGTTGCCGGGAAAAACAAAGGCATAGCAGTTCCTCCGTTTCCCCTCTCTCTGTGGTAATAAGCCGCGGAGAAACAGAAGCTACCCAAGGAGAAGCGAATAGTCGCACCCCCATCCGGTCGCCGTGGAACGGTCCACGGCCACGCTCTGCCCCCAGAAAGGCGGGAAGCGTCGCCAATAGGCGAAGGAGTCCCCCAATCGGCTACGTCCACTTGCGCTCTCAACGTACCTTGCTGCCATCCCCTTGCCGCGCACCTATGGGCCGGCGGCCGTGCCGATATGCAAATAGCGGGATTCCGGCAGCCAACGAGGCGGCGCGACCCCGCGAAGCCGCGCCGCGATTGGCCGGCGTCAGGGTAGCCGGCACGGCCAGCACGGTGGGATGCCCCCTTGCGGCTGAGGCGGCGGGAGGCATGTGCGAGAGCGGCAGCCGCGGCAACGGCAACGGTGGCGGCGGGGCGGAGCCGTTGCCGAGCTGAGGCGGCAGCGCGGAAGGAAGGAGCCGGAGATGGTGGCCGCGGCCGGGGGCCTGCAGCTCCGCTTCGCCTCGCTCTTGGCCGCGGCGCTGCTGGCGCTGCTGGCTCTGCAGCCGCCGCCTGGCAGCCTGGCCGGGGCCAGCCTGGCCGAGAACGTGGTCTGGGCCGTCAACGCGGGCGGGGAGGCCCATGTGGACGTCCACGGCATCCACTTCCGGAAGGACCCCCTGGAGGGACGGGTGGGACGAGGTGAGCGCGCCTCCCCGCCGGAGGCCCCCCGAGCCCCTGGGGGGGGGGGGGGCCCCCCCCCCCTGGGGGGGGTGTGCGCCCGGGGGGGGGGGGGGGGGGGGGGGGGGGGGGGGGGGGGGGGGGGGGCTGGGCGTAGGGCGGGGGGAGCCGCCGGGCCGGCTGCTTGGGTGACCTGAGGTGCGGTGGAGCTGCCCTGGGTCGAGGCAGCCTCCCGGGGCCTCCTGCGAGGCTGCCCTCTTCCCGTGAGGCTGCAGAGGCTGCAGAGGCTGGAGGAGAGAAGAACGTGCCCCCCGCCCGCCCTCCCGGGAGGCTCTTGGCATCTCCCGGGGCCCCCAGCAATAGGAAGAGGGTCGGGCTCTGGGCTCGACAGCGCTGCTTGTCCGGGGGGCGGGGGGGGGGGGCTCTGTGTGTCGGCCAGGGGTCCCCAGGGAGCTGCCGCCCTGCCTTCCACCAAGCTGGGGGGAAAGGGGCGGTGCAGAGGTCACCTTCCACGTCGTGGCACAGTGGCAGCTGCCACAGCTGGGGTTGGGCCCTTCGCCTTTCGCTGCTCCAGGCAGAGGACCCCTGGCTCTGCACCCCTGGACAAAGGCTGCCCTCTAGGTACTGAGGCCAGTTTTTCACTGGGCCCCCTTCCAGAGGCGCCTCCGTGCAGGATTAGCCCTTCGCCCCGACTGCAGAGGGAGCTCTGGAGGCTGTGCAGATACTGGTGGGTGAAAGAGGATAGAAAGAGCACCGATCACCCCACAGGCGCCGACTTTGAGTCCGAGGCACCCTGTAGATGTCCTGGGTCAGGAGTAATGCAAAACTCATTACCCAGAACATCCATTCCCAGCTTTGGGGCTTCCAGATGTGTTGGACCAGAACTCCTGTGCATAGTGGAGCTCCCCCTTCCCTCCTTTTGTGGATTCTGCCCTTCCTATTCCTGCTTCTGCTCTGGGGAAATCATGGCTTAATCTCTCACGAGGCTTCTGTCTTGCCGCCTTGGTGTGAATTCCAATGCACCCTCTGCATGCAAGCAGAAATTTAAGCAGCGGAAGATTCTCTGGGATACAGAAGGGAAAGTGAGGGATAGACCAGCCGTTCTGACCCTTCCCGGCTTCCTCTTCTCACTCCAGTGGCCTGTTCTCTTTCTTCAGAGCTGCCCTCCCTGACCTGCTTCTCTCTTTTTCACCATGTCCCAGCATCTTGGTCTCTACAGTTCTCCTTGTCATCTCTCTTGTTCCCCTTTTCTTGGCTTATTGTGGCTGGATCTCATGGCTTCACAGTGACAAACCAGAGTTTCTGAATTCTTTTGACAAGTCATATATAATCTGCTTTCCTTGTATGAATGGTAAATGCGAGAAACTTGAGCATATGGCGTGTTCTCCTTTTGATTCACATTGGATGGGGAGGAGGGACAGCCTGTCATACGTGTAGCTCTGATGGAGATAGCTGTGGTTTCTGCTCAGAGAAATAACCACACCAATTCCAGATGCCTCTTTAAGGAACTGTTTGTGGCTTAAAAGCTGCTTCTTCTCTACCTCCTTGTCTTATAAAATGCTGCAATAATTGTTGCTTCCTGTTCTTTCTACATTGCTTGGGGGGAGGGGTCTTTTTTCCTTCTGCACTGTGCTGTTTTTTAGTGTCCCAGAACTGGGCTGGTGGAAAGTGGAAAACGTTAAGCCATTGCAAAGTTGGTTGACAAAATTTCATCATCTTGTGTTCCAGTAGTTCCAATATTTTTCTGCCTAAATTTAGCTCAATTCTCTCAGCTTCTTTCCCATTCTCATTTCCAGGTCTGTTAATCGTTAAGCAGCTTGACAGAATTCTTAGAGGGTTATATTGGAAGGAGACGGCACTTTAACACAATGCTGCAGTCCCTGCTTGCACATGTCCTGTAGTACTTTCACTGCTAGGGGAAGAAGGCGGCTTGATGAGTAAATTGTGTGGTTTTGCAAACAGATCATAATCTTCAGTGATGCCTCTTGTCTTCTGGGGAAGTTTACAGATATGGAACAGGATTTTGCTGCATAAGCTGAAGATTCTTTCAGTGGCATGAGCTGTCAGAAGTTTCAGCCCCTGAGTTCTGTCGTTTGTAAAAACTACAGTTTATTAACTTATTTGCAAAGAGAAGACAACTGCTTAACAGATTTGCAGTTGACAGACATAATTGGGATAGTGGACACCCTAAAAGGTAAAAGCAAAATTTAAAACTATCATGGTACACTAGAGAAATAGTCTGAAAATAAACAAATAGTTCCCATGATGAGAGATGGAAGGAATTTGGAGGATTAACTTTCAGAAGGGAAAACTAAAGGTGGAGCCCTCTTCAAATACCTGTAATCATGCCATATTGGTTGGTTGGTATCCTGCCTTTAATACTTTTTCAAATAACTCAAGGTGGCAAATAGATCCAACATTCCTTCCTCCCCTATTTTCTCCACAACAACAACAACAACAGCCCTGTGAGGTGGGTTGGACTGAGAGAGAGGTACTGAATCACCCAGCTGGCTGTCATGGCTAAGGTGGGACTTAAACTCTCGGTCCCCTGCATTGTAGCCCGAAGCCTTCACCATTAGACCAAACTGACTTGACTAGGCCAAACTGAAGGATGGTCACAATATTGTCTTATCAGGGTCTGGAACATGAAATAATGGATTTAAAACTATAGGAAGAATATGGAAGAATTATTTTAGATGAGTAACAGTGGGCTTCCTTTCTCTGGATGTATTAAGTTAGTTTTTTTTGAGCTATATTAATTTGGGCTTCCTGTCCTGAATTTGAATTCGATAGTCTTAGGCTCCTGTAACATTTCGATTCCCTGATCTCGCCCACCCTGCTCAGGATGGTGCTGCAGACATATTCTGACCCTGGAACTGAGCTATCATCAGACATAATCACACTAAGCAAATTCCAGATTTCTGATTAAAAATCAATATGTGAGAGATATTAAAACAAACCTCCATTTCTCGCATTTTCTATGTTGCCGTCACATTTCCAAATTGCCCTTTAATGTCAAAACAAAGATTCTTCCGATGTTTCAGCTCTTGCCCAAAGTACTTAGATTGACTTCTCCATGTTAGCTGCAATCTAAGGTATCAGCACATTTGAAAGTTACCAGGTTGGGAAACTTTAGCTTGCAAAATTTGGACTTTGGCACAAGTCTATAAAAAGTATTTCAGGCTTAAGCTTGCTGCAATATTCTGCTATCTTGTGACCGCAGGCAGTTGAACCGTGCGTTGTGTGCAGTCTGTCTTTTATCAAACAAATCCTCAAGGAGTTTGGCTTTTGCAAAGAGAGAGGCGGGTGTAGGAGAAGATCTGGTTGTATATGTCCCAGTCGCCTCTTCCCAAGTGAATATGGCTTTTCCCCAGCTCTGTGCATGCCCTTGGCCTGCTTCTCACTCTCTGCCTCATTTTTAGCATTAAAAGTGTGGAAGTCCAGTGAGTTTTCTGGGATCCTAGCTGTGAGAAAAGGGGATTTTTGGTTGCTTTGTTTCCTGTGTTTCTATGCTACTTTTCTCTGGTTCGTAACCTGGAGTAGTAAAAGAGAGAAAGTAAAATTGGGGAAAGAATGGCAACTCTTCAGCGCTGTTGTGTAATGACTGTGCAAAGTACTCTGGCTAGACTCTCTGCTGCCCAGGAGGGGCCGTGCTCAGGCCAAGGGTGGGCCGCCTTTCCTCAAATGCTACCAGGTGGGAAGGTGGCTTGTGGCAGGGCTACCTCTGTCCCAATAAAAAGACCCTGGCTTTGGGGCTGTTCAGGTCCATTTCTGTCTCCGTTGCTCCTGAGTTGGAGACAGCCAGTGTTAACTGTGAGGCTTGCCAAGGCTTTTCTGGAGAGGAAGGCCGGGCAAAGGCTTCGAGCTATGCACAGGCATACGCCAAGTAGGGACTTGGGGTGGGCATTCTGCATTGGATAATGACTTGGTGCTGAGGTGGGATTGGTCTTTCCCATATATATTACATTATTTTACAGTAAAATGTGTTTAAACTATAAATTAAAACAGTCTTCTCAACCTATTTCAAAGCACTATTTAGTTGGGAGAGAAAGAAGCCTTTACAATGGTATTCTGACCATCTGTTGATTGTGTGTATTATTCTCTAAATCTAAAATAATACGTAATAACGGAGTGGGTTGGGTTTGTATACTGTGGGAGTCGGTGGCCATATATTCTACTTTATATGTGTGTGTGTGTGTGTCATGGCTGTATCTTTCCTATCCAAGCTTTATGAGCTGACAATAGCAACAGAGAGAAAGACTGGACTGTAAGGAAGAAGAAAGTGGGGGGGGGGGGGGGGAAGCCCACCTGAGTCTTGTGAGAAGCTTCAGCCAAGCCAAGATCAACTATCGATATGCGGATCTGGGAACGGAGAACCTGTTTCCTGAACAATATACAAGCACCTGGTTGGATATTTGCAGATAACTGGGGAATGGTGGAGTGGGGCGGGGGTGTGTGTGGGGGTGTGGGACATTTACTTTGCGTTGTCTCAGATTCAGCTTCGCTATTTTTGTAACCACTTAAGCTTCGGTAAAGTAAAGTACACTCTTGGCAAGACCTCCAATGGCCAGGAGTCTGTCTTTGCAAGTTGATTGAGTGGGGCGGTTGAGTGTGTGTGTGTGTGTGTGTGTGTGTATTTCACAGTCATTAATATTTTCTATATTTATTTTTGCTGGAATAAATTATCTTGTGTTCTGAACACAAGGGTGTGTTTTCTATGCTGATTCTTTGCATCTTAAATCCTTTCTTTTCTAACTTCCTCCCCAGAGTCATAGATCTCTAGTTTAAATCCTGTATGGTGGAGGATCCGCTACCTACCGCTTTGGGGACAGTTTCAATGCAGCCTCGGTTTGAGCACCTTTCATGGAAGGGAATACAGCATTTCGTGGGGCAGCTTCTTCCTCTGTTACCTCTTTTAGCAGCCCATCTAACCCGGATCGGTTTCCTTGTAGTTTCGGTCTGTTGGTTCTGGCCTTAGACCTCTGAAGGGGACCGTGGTAGCTCTCCGCAGCCTTCTGTGCTGCACGCTAAATATACCCGCTTCCTTCATCCAGTCTTGGCCAGATTTGGTTTCCAGGGCCTTCCCTGCATTGATAGCCGTCCTCTGAGCGCACTGCAGGTTGCCAACATCCTGCTTGGATGGTGGGGCCAGGATTGGGCACAGGATTCGGGGGGGGGGGGGGGGGGGGGGCTGAGCAAGTCAGAGGAGGGGAGGGGGACAGTTGCTTCCCGTGCCCTGCAGCCTGTGTGCCCTGGTGAGCGGGTCTTCCCTCCCTTCCCTTGTTTTAAAAGTAAGCCCAGGTCCTACCTTAGGAACTCTACAATTCAAATCCACAAAATCAACAAAAGTTGTTTAATCTTTATGGTGCTATGAATTGTTTTAATGTGTTGGCTACTGGACGAAGAGGTCATTTTCAACCATACAGGTAGATTTTATTACTTCATAATGATTTACATCAGTTTCCTCCTCCATTAGGTTTCGTCCTTGTTTTGATGTCTGTCTTCATGGTCAGTAGAGATGTAGGCATTCAGATTCACACATTAGAGGATTCCCTCCTTTCCTGTATTCCCGGAGCCATTTCTTTTGCAAACATTTCTGGGCAGATTTTTCTGGGCCTTTGGCAAGCGCGCTGAGAACCTGCAATTCCTCTTGTTGCAAAAGCCAGGCCGACTCGGGGACCCCCAGATCCATAGGGGGATCCCAGCGCTGAACCCGCCAAATGAGTAGAATAACCATTTCTCCTACGGGGAAATTTAAGATTGCAACACACTTTGTTTTCATCTGTAGCATGCTGCAGTATTGAGCATGTTCGGCTCAAGGAAGGTCCAAGTGGGGTTCTTAAAGCTTAACTCCTACTTATTATCTTTTCTTCAGATCCAGTTTTGCAATTCTTGATTAGAGAATGTTGCACCCACTACTGTGGGTGAGTCAGTCTCCAGTGATGTGTGCTAAAGCTGTCAATCTTCTAATAATTGATGCTTAAATATAAATGTAAACCAGCTGTTGCTTTTGGCTGACATACCCACGTCTCATAAAAAGCTGCATTGTTTTTGAAGATGTGCATGAGAAGGAAGAGCAGCTTTGTAGATCAAAGGAGAGATTTGCTTTGTGGCTAATTGGAAATGCTCTGTTATCAACTGATATTGTAATCACAGGCAAGTCCCTTAGCCGTACTTAAAATAAAGCTGATGCTCATCAGCCATTTGCACCTCGATTGCAGTCCGGCATTGTGTTGCTCGTGCTTGGGAGATGAAGTTAGAACCAGGGCAGGAGTGCCCTGACTTCACTCCTGAATCACTTCTCTTCTTAGTGCCTGGGGGTGAAGTTTTCTTTCCCTGAATTTGAAGGACTTCCAAGCTGGATAGCACATTTTGCCCTGATCAAGTGTGTCTAGGTCCTACAGGTAAATTGGAACAGGTTTTCCTACACATAGTGCCTGTCAGACCTGCCCCGATTTGCTCCTTTATTTAAGAAAGACCCTCGACTCCATTTATAGCGAAAGGGATACTTTCACTTGAAGCCAAGTGGGTTACAAAGCCAGAACGGAATTTCGCGGGCTAAAATTTCCCAGTTAACTTCACCCATCCAGCTCCTCCCCTCCCCTGGTCCATATTGTCCAATTCCTGTGGAGGTTCTCAGTCGTCCAAAGTCATGGCTGCCCAAAGGTGCTTTTTCAAGAGGCAACTGGACTTCTTCAGGTTTTGGATGAAGAGCAAACGTCTTCAAATTAAAAACAGAAAGTCTAGTTGCCTCTTGAAAAAGGACCTTTGGGGCTATTGTCCAATTATATTTGAAAATAATCGTTTGGGGAACAGCCTCTTCAATGGCAGCATGCTGGTTGGTGAGCCGTTGCATTCCATTCCCTCAAGGCTTAGACCAGGGGTGTCCAACCTTGGCAACTTTAAGACTTGTGGACTTCAACTCCCAGAATTCCTCAGCCAGAATTCTGGGAGTTGAAGTCCACAAGTCTTAAAGTTGCCAAGGTTGG
>NW_020769398.1:1641152-1657704 GCF_900518735.1 Pseudonaja textilis | reverse complement strand
TCCTGTCCCTTGTTCCATGCTCAAATGCAAAAGGGGAAATATTTCTCCCTTTGTTTTGCTTTCACTTTGTTTTGCTAGCCCTCTGCCAGTGAAAACTGAGCTGGGGGGGGGGGAATGGGGGGGGCACGTGCTGCCCACCGAGCTCCATTTGCACTGGCAGAGGCGCCCTAGGCCGGCCCTTTGCTGTTTTCAGGGTGGCCCCGCAGGCCGGATCTAAGGGCCTGATTCAGCCCCTGGGCCTTGAGTTTGAGACCCCTGCCCTACGGGTGATGGCAATTCTGTCTTCGTTTCAACTCGCAGGTTTTTGATGTGCGTCTAAACGGCCACATGGTGGTGAAGGACTTGGACATCTTTGACAGAGTGGGACACAGCACTGCTCACGATGAGATTATCCCCATCAGCATAAAGAAGGGGAAGCTGACTGTGCAGGGAGAAGTTTCTACCTTCACAGGAAAGCTTAACATCGAGTTTGTCAAGGTAAAAAACCAAAAAAAAATATGGCTAAGCCCTTTTCCCCGTCAGGAGATCGGCCGTGTCACCCACCTGGGCAGGCGGAGAAGCTGCGGGAGCCGCATGTCTCTCTCAGTCAGGATCGAGTCTCGTCTCAAGACGAAGGGGCCAATAGAGCAGGAAGGAGGCCCAGGTAGTCCTCAAATTACAACAGTTCACTCGGTGTCCGTTTGAAATTGCAAGGGCACTGAAAAAAGTGACCTTTTTCGTACTTATGACCCCCATGGTCATGTGATTTATATTCAGTTGCTTGGCAATTGACTCGCATTTATGACGGTTGCAGTGTCCTGGGGTCGTTTTGCTTCCTTCTGATAAGCAAAGTCAACAGGAAACCAGATTCACTTAGCAACTGTGTTACTAATTGAAAAACTGCAGTGATTCACTTAACAAAACATGATGAGAAAAATCGTAAAATGGAACAAACCCACTTAACAAATTTCTCACCTAACATCATAAATTTTGGGCTCAATTGTGGTCATAAGTTGAGGACTATTTGTATTTACACCTCTTGGTAGAATGCTTTCTGAAGATGGAAAAATGGACAGAGAAATGTTGAAAAGATAGCTGGCTGGGAATCCCAATTCACTTTCTTCCAGTAGTATCGTAAACTGGACCAACTGTGTAGGCTGGTAACAACCCCTGAGAGTCTGTGAACTCTTCTACAGAGCTGCCATAAGGCCTCCTTGGGCAGCCCCAAACCTGAACCCTTCTTAAAAACCGGCTCTTCCAAAGAAACACAGGGTAACAAAGGAATTCTACTTTCTGTTGCTTTCCGCAGGGGTACTATGATAATCCAAAAATCTGTGCACTGTATGTCCTCGCAGGAACAATGGATGGTGAGTAACTCCCTTCTCTTCCCGTTTCTTCTTTGGACATCCGGGCAAATGGCGGACGATCCTGTCTCTATCCAAAGGACAGCTGTAGGTCACTCAGCAATAAGTTAAGGAAGTTAAGGTGATGTTGAACTCAGTAGCTAAAAGATAGAATCTGCAACCTCAGGAAGAGCTTCAGTTCTGTCAAGCATGGAGTTCAGAAGAGAAATAGCCAGAGCACCTAGACTTATATCCCGCTTCATAGTGCTTTACAGCCCCCTCTAAGAGGTTTACAGAGTCAACCTCTTTTTACCTACCTCGGAAGGAGGGAAGGCTGAGTCATCCTTGAGCCTGGTGAGATTTGAACTGCAAAATTGCAGGCAGCCGGCAGGCAGCAGAAGTAGCCTGAAGTACTAAATTCCAACCACTGCGCCACTATGGCCCACATATAAAATATATCTTGTGCAAATGGAATACCTGATTTTAAGAGACAGATTTGGTCAGTGTTATTTATTTTTGAAGCCTCTGTTCTAAACAGAAAAAGATGGTGTATCTATACTGTCTGATACTAATGATAAACTTAAGGATTGAAGTATTGTTATACTTTAATACCAATAGTAATTATACATTTTTTGTCAGGGCTGCCTCCTCTGAGTTGCCTTGTTTGTGACAGTAGAAGAACTTTTTCTCCAGACTCAAAACCCTGGTGGCACCATAGCCAGAAATACCACCTGGTTTGTTCCCATTGATACTCACGCTGTCCAGAGTGGTGCAGCAGGTGTAAATGCTCAAGGGGAGTGTAATTCTGATTGTGCTGCTTTGGCTTAGGAGCCGGTGGGTTTCCCCCTGTAGTGGAGGTAAGCGAGGAGTTGAAAATGCCTGGACCTCTTGCCTCAAAGCCAGTATCAGGTTGGCTGTGCTGACGTGTCTGGGCAACATCTCCTGAATGCTGGCAACCCGGCAGAAACCATCTTGACTTCAAGATTCTGGGCCACCAAAATCCTCATCTGACTTGGCATCCTTTTCAACAGCAGTGCAAAAATGTGTGGCTCCAGCAGAAGGGATGACAGGACCCTTGAAGAGAGGAGAAGCGTCCGGGAACTGGTGTACAGTCTTAAAGGCAGTCTTGATAACAAAGAACGTCTCTCTCTGGCTGTCCTCTACACACACACACACACACACGAGCAAACGTGGCACAAGTTTAGGCTGAGTGACAGCACAATTCTGATAACAGTAGCTGGAGTTAACCTTTCAATCTGTTGAGGGCCCCCAGAAGATAGGAATGAGTCCCGCCCTGCTAAAAGAAAATAAGAGTTGGAGAAGGTTCTAGCTTTTAAGGGTTTAAACATTAACTTTTCCTTTGTAACTGCTACGTGTTTTCCCTTCTGCTTGTGCTTCCAGCCGATGGAAAGGTTTCCTTTTGTTAGAAAACTAGACTCAGCCAGCGCAGGTCACCTAAGCAGGGTTTCCTCGCAGGCGTCAGGAAAATGCCTCACGCCTTCTGGCTGAAGAGGCGGACATAGCCCTGTCTCCTCAGGTCCATTTCTGTCTGTAGGCAAGCTGGACCGGTTGCCAGGCTAAGCCGGAGATCGTCTGGAGCAGGGAAGCTGGGAGTCGCCATCTGGGAGTTGGCGGGGGAGGGAGATGTCATTCCCAATTGGCTGATCTTCCCTGGGGGGGCAGAAGGGGAGGTCACGTGGGCAGGGGCCTGGCTGTTCCGACCTACAGCGTCAGCCTATTTGACTGTTGAGAACATCCACAGCAGAGATGGGATCCAGCCGGTTCTGGCCAGTTCTGGAGAACCGGTAGCGGAAATTTTGAGTAGGTCAAAGAACCATCCAATCCCACCTCTGACTGGCCCCGCCAACCCCATCTCTTCTCTGCCTCCTGAGTCCCAGCTAATCGGCTGGGTCTTCTTTGGTTGCCCTGCCCAGGAGAACGGAGCTGGAAAGCAGGTCAGATGACATGGGGGTTTTGGCAGTGTCCTTCCCCTGCCACGCCCACCAAGCCACACCCACAGAACCAGTAGTAAAAACGTTTGAATCCCACCACCGATCCACAGGAAGTGGAAGGGAATAGGGGCAGAGGTGCCCCAGGAAAAGGAATAGGGAGTTTGTAAACGTGCCAAAAATGCTAACCTGTTGCATTTTGTGGAGAGGCAGACATGTTCAGGTGCTGCCTTGGTGGGATTCTGCATTGGCCTTGATAAGGTTTTGCGTGCGCATTAAGCATTTTTAACCCGCAGCTTTGAATCTGTAGGGGTGCTTGAATCTTGAGGGCTGTAACGGTTTAGGGCAGGGGTCCCCAAACTTGGCAGCTTTAAGACTTGTGGACCTCAACTCCCCTAGCTGGCTGGAGAATTCTGGGAGTTGAAGTCCACAAAAGTGGCCAGGTTTGAAGGCCTGGTTTAGGGTTTAGAAGAATGCTTCCTGCCTCCCTGCAGTTTGTCTACTTTGCACCGAGCTGCAGACGTTGCCATTGTTTTTCTTCTTTCTGCAGATGTTCCAAAGCTTCAGCCTCACCCAGGCCTGGAGAAGAAAGAGGAGGAGGAAGATGAAGAGGAGTACGAAGACGGGTCTAGCCCTAAAAAGCAGGCCAATAAGAACCGGGTCCAGTCAGGCCCCCGCACACCCAATCCCTATGCCTCGGACAACAGCAGCCTCATGTTCCCGATCCTAGTGGCCTTTGGCGTCTTCATTCCAACCCTCTTCTGCCTTTGCAGGTTGTGAAAAAGACAGCAAGCACAGTTGGTCTGCAAGCCAGGGCGGAGGAGTTGGGCCGGATGTGGAGTCGGTCCCAGCTTCCCCCTATTTAAGGAAAACAATGGCTTTTTAAGGAGCAGCAGGTACAATAAAGGGAGAGTTTGCACCCCCCTCAGCAGAACTTTGGGTCTTGGCCAGCTGTGGGCCAGCAGCAGCAGCAGCAGCAGCAGCAGGCACCTTTCCTGGCCAGGTGGTCTTAAAGCAGGGCCTGGATCTTTGGGGCAGCGAATCCTGCAACGAGCAAGATGGAGTCCATCGGGGCGGGAGGAAAGGCACACGATCCAAAGGTTGGCTGGAAAGAAAAGCGGCCCCTGAGCAGCCTTGCTGGAAGGATCCACGGGAGTGGAGGTGGGGGTTAGGTAGACATCCACTAGGACATTTGTAGCTCAACCCATGGTACTTATTTCCTCCTCCGAATGGGGAGGCTCACCTTGACGGATTGATGTTTGGTCAACATGCTTTTGGTTACGGGACAGGTTGAGTAGGTAATCAAGGTCACCTGTTCCGCCAGGCATTCTGAGGAGATTTTACATTCAGGCAAGTGCTTTCCCTGGTCAGGACAATTCTGGCAAGTCTTTTGAGTTGTCTGATTTAGAGAATTCCCTCTCACCGCCACCCCTGGTGTAACTTCAGTCTGTTTCTCTGCCCCATCCCATCCTCCCAACTGCTGTGATTCCACTCTTAGCTCCTCTTCCCATTCCATGTTACGTGGCAAAAAGTTGACCAGCCGAAGCTGGCACTCCAGCGGGCACGTAGGAAGCTTCCCTGATGGCCTTCCATTTTTTTTGTGCCTGGAGACTTCCCACAATCCAAGGTGGCGTCTCCTTTTCCCTGCTTTCCGCCCAGAGCTAGAAAACTCAAAAGGGTTTTTGTCTTTGAGCTTCTTCAGCCGTTCAGACTTGGCTTCAAGGCAACTTTTGAAAGAGGTGCGAGCCCTTTGAAGGGATCCCGCTGGCCGTTCCTCTCTCAGGTCTTTTTGTGGCCACAGTCCACAGTGTCCTTAAAAGGTGCTTCCTGCTGTGGAGCGCAGATTGTATTGTAAGCAAAGGCAGGGTGGCTCGAGTCTAACCTACGGAAAAATTCCCTCCTTGGGTTGTTGGGACTGCTGTGGTTATCTTCCCTAAATATTTACTAGGCTCTAAGGAATATTTCTCTCGGTCTCTTTTGATGTGGCTTTCTGGTTTTCCATTTGCTCTAGGTATATAAGTGGAATCTGGGCAAAACAAAGGCAGAGTTGAAGACATTTTCCTCAATGGCCTTTTCACACAGAGCAAGATGATTGTACCTGTCAGTCAGCCAGTTGATATTCAGCTCATGGTTGCTTGAGCTCCGCAGCAGCCAGGTTGTGCCACCGTATTTAATGTTTGATCCTATAATCTGTTCCACTTTCCCAGTTTGTGGGCTTAATTTTAAGGCACTTGTCCGGTTTCTTTCCAGTTACAATCTCAACAGGGAAATGAGCTGTCTTGCATTTTCTTTTCATACTGCTAGTAAACGTATTAAACTCAGTCAGCTGCTCTCTTTCTCCAGCTGGCTCAGAAAATTGTCTTCCTGCCCAGATTTGGCTTCCTTTTGGACATTTCACCTCAAAGTAAATTCTTTTTATTTATTTATATATATATATATTTCTACTAGACAGTGGTATGCCTGCCCTGCCTCCGCCCCCACATTGATTTAGGGATAAACCCCATTTGATTGAAAATGCTGGCAGGGATTTGCAAGAGCCCCACCCGAAAGCTGCCCTCTTTTGCTCTTTTCTGGTCATGGCTCTCGACTTTCTTCGATGGAGGTCCATCTCTGGTAGTAAGGTGTCCATTTTCATGGCTGACATCGATGAAGCGACTTCTGGGTTAGGCCCTGTGAGACAGTTGATACCTGCTAGCAGAATATAGCAAAGGCTACCTACAGCTAGGGAAATTTCACACCTTCTTTGCTTCACACACATTACCCAGAAGTAATTTCACCAAGTTCTCTATTCTTTGAATTCCAACTTGGAAGAATTTGAATTGGAAGCTATTGATGTTGCAGATCCAGAGAGATGAATCTCTTTTCTCAAAGCAGGTGGATGTTAGGTGAGCTCAGGTATGTAGCCCTGAGGGCAAGGGGGCTGCTTTTATCTTGTTACTGTTCGTTTTTTGAATCCTTCACCTTTAAACGAAACAGCCCTTGTAGCTGTTTATTTAGGGGCTGGCTTATATTTTGCAAGTGAACAGAACATACAGGCTGCCTTGCCTCACTCCTACCCTAATTTGTCCCACTTGATGGTAAAGCTGCACGTTTCCTCCACAAACGAATTGAAGGTGGAGGAAGACCAGGTGAGATATTACAACCGCATTTCCACCCCCTTCTTTCTCCAGGGCCAGAGGAGGCTAACAGTTACTGATTATCTTCCTGAACGATCGTATTTTCTCTGATTCTGAGAACTCAAAATTCCTAAAGGAAGATATGGTTTGTTTCTGATATGGATGGGTAGACTGAACACAACTGAAATTCTGCATTTCTGGGTCCTGGGGTGTAAAAAAAAATGGCAATTCGCTTTTATCATAAGAAGGTTTGGTTCCAGTCATTCACTAGTAAGAGCAGCTTTACCCCTATTTTTTTATACAGACAGAACATGACCCTAATTTTCCCTCAGAATTTGAATACGTTGAGTGTGGCAAGGCGTTCTAGTATTTTCTTTTCCTAAAGGAAACTTCAGCAAAGCCAGCATTTGAATCTGCATTTGTTGCTTCTGCCTTTTAAACTTTTTCAGGTATATTCTTTGCATATCAAAAGGTCTTTTTTTTAACGGAACTTCGTTTTGTAGAAAGTTTGCACAAGAAAGGCCCTTGGAGCCCCATGCTCTGTACACCGGCAGAAAGTGGCGAGGGTCATGCTTTACATTTCACCTCCTGCTCTGAGATGCCCTTAAAACCATGAGCGTGTGTGAGGGGGCTCGGTCTTTCATCCCTCTATACTCTGAAAACAAAAATAAAAACAGGTGATCCGTCAAGATCCTTGCAGAGTTGCCCCCCATAGAGCACATCAGAACAGAAGCTGTTCTCTTCCACAGATTTTGCTTTTACAACTCTCTGGTTGTGTTTGTGCTGGGCCTAGCCCTACTCCTTATAGGATCTACAAAAGTATTAAGACTGCTGTGACTGGCACAGTTTGATCCAGAGGGTTGGGGGTGGTCAGAATCCAGAGGCATCTTGATTTAGGGACCGTGGTCCTTGTGGCTCTTCTACCTAAGCTGGAGATCTTGAGCTGGCAGGCTGCAAGGGAACGGCGCTCCAAGCTTTGCCTGCCAGATGCCAAAAGCGGATGAAGGTTCCTACTGCTGCCTCCTGTGAGAAGGGTCAGCGTTCTGGGTTCATTTCAGCCAATGCATGCTTTAGTTACGTGGTTGGAGCACCAATCCCTGTGCGGTAGTGTTATTGGGCAGAGTGGCATCCGCCTGCCCCCTTTGTGGAATTGTTTTCCTTTTCTTTGACCTTACATTTTGCTTGCTCAAATATAATGCCCTCTCCCTTAGCCAGTAGCGGGAATAAATGCCTGCTTTTTATAGTTCCTGAGGTCCCGTCACTCATATACTTACTGAGAAATGTTCCTGTTTTACTGCAGCAATTTAGACATTCAGCAGAGGAAACCTATGAATTGGGTATCATCATTTAAATATCTTGAAGAGCGAAAAAGGGGCCCTTTGAGCAACCTTGGGAAAGGCCTGCAGCTGCCTTGGACTGGAAGGCTGTGGGGGGGGCTCATCAGTGAATCCCAAAGGTAAAACGCTGCTTGGAATTAATTGGGTATCCCGGTGGATGTAGGCCAAGACTCGCTAAAAATATGTCCCATATAAGATGGAAAGGTGGTTGGGAAAGCCTAAGAAAACTGATATTGTTGGGCCTCCCTATTGGGCCACAAAGCCAAAGGTAAAGTTGGAGTTGACGCTCAGTTTATCCTAAAGACCTTCAGGTCGCTACAACCGACCGTAGTTTGCTTCTGAAAAGCCCCAAAGACCCAACACAGCCGTAGAAATCTCTGCTGGAGGATTTTGTGTGGGCCTCAAAATGCCGTCTTCCTTCGGGAGCTTAGCTGGTGGCGCACGATGCCTGCTAGCCCCGAATGCTGCTTCCTTCAAAGCAGAGGAGCCGAGGGAAAAGGGAGGCATTGGCAGCCGACCTCCTTCCGCTGCCTTTCGGGCTGCCCCCCCCACACCCCCCACACCCCCAAAGCTGCGCTTGATGGGGATCGGAGAGTGGTGCTTAGCTTCCAAATCGCTTTATTTGACCAGGGCAAAAGGGTTCGTGTGTCCCTGGGCTGGTTTCTTGAACCAAGAGATCACTCCCTGGTTAAACTTGAGGGAAATTATTTGGGGTGCCTTTGGGGAGTGCCTTGAGAGATTTTTGAATTCCCCCCCAGGGAAAGGGCCTGACCTTATTTTCTCTCTCTCTCTCTCTCTCTCTCTCTCTCTCTCAACTTCACTTCCTAAGCCAATTGGAGTCAGGTCACCTCTGTCACGATCAAAGTTGAAGTGGAGATGATAATCCTTGTTCTTACCAACAAGGCAGATGCAGGTTTTGAGGGCTACAGAAGATTGAGGCCCCCATCCTTTATTGTACGGTTGTGTATGTTTTTATCTTTTCTATTTGTGTCCCTGCTTGCTAAAGAGGCATTGACACAGTGGCCTCTTAGGACAGCCCTAGAACAGAGGTCTCCAGACTTGGCAGCTTTAAGACCTGTGGACTTCAACTCCCAGAAATTTCCAGCCAGCTATGCTATGCTATGCTATGCTATGCTAAGCTATGCTATGCTAAGCTATGCTAAGCTATGCTATGCTATGCTATGCTAAGCTATGCTATGCTAAGCTATGCTATGCTAAGCTATGCTATGCTATGCTATGCTATGCTAAGCTATGCTAAGCTATGCTATGCTATGCTAAGCTATGCTATGCTATGCTATGCTATGCTATGCTATGCTATGCTATGCTAAGCTAAGCTAAGCTATGCTATGCTATGCTATGCTATGCTGGCTGGAGAATTCTGGGAGTTGAAGTCCACAGGTCTTAAAGTTGCCACGTTTAGGGACCCCTGGCCTAGAATGTTTGCTGCCAGGTTACAAGCTTGGGCGGAATCTGTCCTTATGCTGGATTGCCATTCATTTACTTCAAAGTCAATACATAATTCTGAAGCAGGGTGGTGCGTGCAACTGTCCTTTACTTTTGTGTCTTTTAATATTTTGCATTGGTTCTTTTTATTACTGGGATGTGTGTAGGTGTGCATTTAATATTGAGCTTGGGCAAAGGGTAAAAAAAAAGCACATATGACTTTTGTCTGACTACATTGGCTTTGCAAAAATATTTCTTTTCCTGGGGAAGTGAAATAGGTATGGATGAGTTCTGCATTAATTATTCCCTCCACCCCATTTTTTGGTACATTTAGCTGTTTGTTTTTTTAAATACATTTTGTTGGGTTTCTCTTTTTTTCTCTCAGGATGTCTGGTTGAGGGAAATATTCTGAAATCTACTGCCTGGCAGTTTTAACCAGCAGTGTGTTAAAAAAAATAAAAATTATATTGTCACTTAAATGAGCCGGTGTTTTTATTTTTTTAATTGGAAAGATGGACGGTCGCTGCTTGAAACTCTAACTTGCACCTAACTTAAAATCCTTCCCAAGCTGGCAGTTATATCATTGCCTCCATTTGTGTTAAGTTTGCTTGTTCTTCTAAGTGCAAAAATCAAACGAACTTTTTATTGTCAGTGCACAACATGTGGACAATGAAATTGAAAAAAACAAGGTTGGTGGTTTAAAAAAGGTATTCCCTTCCTCTTCTAGTAGGGTGTGTTTTCACTCCTCTGCCCTCGTCTGTTATCGAATCCGCTTTAGGACCGTCTCAACTTTGAACGGGTTCTGGCAGCTTTAAGCCTGGAGGACTTCAACTCCCAGAATTCCGCAGCCAGCAAGGCCTCCAGGCTTACAGTTGCCAAGGTTGGACACCCTTTGAAAGTTGCGTGGACTTCAATTCCCAGAACTCCCAAGCCATCACGCGAGGGGATTCTGGGAGTCGGAGGTTCTTTTTCCAAAAGGCAACCGGGCGGTACAGGGGCCAGGCTGCTCCAAAGAACCGTCTCCCGAGGCGACGGGTCGGGAAACGGCTCCAATCGAGCCGCTGGAGGCCACCTCGCCCGCCCGCCCGCCGACAGAGGCTGCCCCGAAGGAGCCGCCCGGCGGGGGTAAGCCGAGCGGGCTCGGGGCGGGCCGGCACCGCGCGAGGAAGGGGGCGTGGCCGGCCGGCCGTTTCTAGGGGCGGCGCCCTCCCCTTGATAGGCCGCGCGCCCCGCCCCTCCGCTGCCATGGCTACCGGCGGGCCCGAGGGAGAGGCGGCGGCCATCTTGGCGGCGGCGGCGGCGGGGCCGGCCCGGCGATGAGCGGCTCGAAGCCCAGGGTGGCCGCGGCCGGGCCCGGCGGGGCGCTGAGTCGCCTGCGCGGGCAGAGGAGCTCCAGCGCGGCCAATGCCGCCGCGCCTCCGCGGGCCGCCTTGCCGCCCCCGAGGACGGAGGCAGAGCTGCTGGCGCTGGAGGCGGTGCGGCCCGAGCACGTCCTGGGACTCGGCCGCGTCACGGAGCGTGAGTAGCCAGCCGCCTCCCCCCCCCCACCCGCTCTGGGCCGCGGCTCCGCTTCCCTTCGCCCGGAGCATCCCCGGCGGGGAGGTTCCCGCCCGCGCTGCGGCCTCCTGGGCGGGGAAGGAGGTCAGGGCAGCCCCATCCTTGGGGGCGGGGGGAGGAAGGACCGGAGCCTCTTCAAAAGCCCCCCCCACCCCCCACCCCGGTTCCCTTTGCCCGCCCCCGGGAGCTTCCTCGCCGCGCGTGGAAGTGGCCTTCGGCCGGTTGCTCCCCGAAGTCGGAGTCCGTCGGTTGCGGGCGCCCTCGAGGCATCGGGAGGGTCCCTTTGGGCGTTTGTTTCCTCAGAGAACCGGAGGGAGGGGCCACAGGGGGCCTTTCGGGGGGGGAGGGGTCACCCCCAAGGCCCGATGGCAAACAAAGGTCGGGGGTGGGGGGGAGGGTCTGCCGGCTTTTCCGATCCCGAACCAGCGGCCCCCCCATCCCTCCCCCCCTTCTCCTCCGAGGCCTTTGGGGCAGCCAAGCCCCCCCCCCCGAGCATGAAGGACCCCCCCTCCCCCATGCAGAAGCTCCCTGACGTCCAAGATGGAAAGATGGAGGCCCCCCCGCCCCCCTCCCACTCCAGCGCAGGGCTCTCCCCCCCTGGCAGCAGGGTTAACCCTGGGGGACTTCAACTCCCAGAGTTCCCTGGGGAAGCCTCCTGAACGGTTGCCCGGGCGGGAGGGAGGGAGGGAGGGAGGGAGCCCCTCCTCAGAGGGAGGGTCCCTGGCAGCTGGGCTTCAGACTCGTCGCAGGGGGCTTCGCTTGAGATGGGTTTGGCTGGCTTGTCCTGCATGACCCGGGCAATGCCAGCCTCAGCAGCCCCCGTCAGGCTGGTCATCCGCTTCAGCTCTGTTCCAGCTCCCCTTGTCCTCTTCCCCATGTAGGCCAGGGGTCTCCAACCTTGGCAACTGTAAGCCTGGTGGGACTTCCACTCGTTGCTTCCTGTGAGGAGGTAGCGGCTGTTTAGCCCACCTGGGTTTATTCGCAAGCATTGCCATTAAATCTTAAAAAGGCATGGTGGTTGTTTCTTTAAAATAAGTATAGTTTAATGTTCAAAGCACTGTTTTTTCCAACTTGGCAACTTTAGGTTGTGAGGTCGTCGATCTTTTGGTGTGATAATAGGTTTATTGTTCATTGTGTGTCTGTACTTTGCTTAGAAATAAGAACGTAATAAACAACCACTATTACTGCTGACCCCTGCGCATGTGCAGAGTGCACTTTCTTCAGCTCCTACTTGCTGGCCCTTGGCTCCCTGCTTTCTCCGCGTCTGGACTTCAGTGTCTGCGGCTCACGAGCCGCAGCCTGGGGGCCTTGGAGGAATCCAGCCCTGGTGCTTGAAGAGTGCTTAAAGACCATCTATTCGGGCCCATTGGGATTCCAAACCGAAGCATCCCTGAGGGACGGAGCCCTTGGCTTGGGCATCAAGCTGCTCTCGCTTATTGGAGCAATTCCATTTCAGTCAGGGCCCCTGTGCAGCATCCTTCAAGCCGGGGGTCTCCAACCTTGGCCGCTTTAAGACTTGTGGACTTCAAGTCCCAGAGTTCCTCAACCAGCAAAACTGGGAGTCCGCCAGGCTAAAAGTGGCCAAGGTTGGAGACCCCAGCTGTAGGCAGTCGGTTGTGTTAGCCCAAACTTGTCAGTTCCAGGGTGTTGGTGACGGGAGTGTCAAGGATCCGCCTGGGGAACCAACGCAATTCAGCACTCCCAGACGGACAGCTTTCTCAACTCAATTGTGTACACCATTTCCACACACATGAAAGCCAAACCAACTCTATTTCCCACTGGTTTAGTATAATTAAAGGATAGATATTCCCTTCTCCCCATGTCACAGGCCACATTGTCCAATTAAGTGTTCTGGCGTCTCCCTGGTAACCTTCCCAGTCTCTGACCAACACCTGTTGAGATGACCTTGGTTCCCCTGGGAGGATCCGTTGTTTTCGTCTGGTCTGACATTCTAAGTTTCCCCTCCCCCCATACATAGTGTGGCAAGCTGAGAAATGAAAAGATGGCTGCAGCAGCCCAGATCCATTTCGAAGTGGACAGTAACTTCGGTGGCATCCCTTGCAGCTTTGGGTAGTGTCTCTTTTTCTTTGCTTAGAGTTACACCAAAGGCAATGTGTTTTGTTTCATTTTGCTGCTCGTTCCTGGATCCATTTTGGCAACTCATAAGGAGCCCCAAATAGTTGAGCTCTGAAGTGGGGAAGGGGCAAAGGTTCCTTCAGTCAATACACTGTTGCATTTGTTCCCATCAGATTCAAGGTAGATTAGCTTGCCACTAATCGGGGGCACAACTAATATGTAGTTGGGTCATCCAACACAGTGGCATCAAAGTCTGCCTTGCCAAGAGTTGTCATCTTCAAATATCACCTTTGGACTCCTTGTGCACATCCAAAACAAAGTTTTTCGAATCCCTCAAGAGAAAGGTGGTTTATGGTATGGCACAGGTGTTGCTCTGCATGGCACGGAATGCCACTGGCGCCTCCATCTGGCTCTTTCAGTCTGCTTCCTCAGAGAGACTCTCATATTCGAGGGGTGCTACAACCTGTGGCATGAACCAAGATGGCCGAATGAACATAATCCAACCATTCATCACGTCAGGGCACTGGAAGCGCCATCTGCATCGCTCTTTCGACTTAGCGGGAGGGGCTGCTTGACTCTGTATACAACCTCTGTGCAGCGTTCGCAGAAATCGAAAAGGCATCTCAGCAAGATCATGGAAGAAGACAGTGTGCCAAGACACAGCCTGGGGACAACCAACTCCTCAGGCTTTGAAGCAGAAGTGTGCAGCCTTGGCCGCTGCACTTGTATCTTTTTTTCTGGCACATGTTGAAACCGTAAACCTTGAAGAAGTCGTTGCCACAGGTCTACGCCCCTTTCACGCTTGTGGCCTACCTGGGAGTCCTACCGTTTTTGATCTTGGCATTATTGACACGAATAGTAATTGCTGGTTGATGTCCGCGTGCCCTCAACACGCAGGTAGACAGCTGCACAAAGACTCCCTGATTCTGTATGTCAATCTGGATTGGCAACATTTGAAGGGATGCTACAAGGAAGAGGAAGGAGGCCGGGCACCTGAAGGGAGGATGCGGAGGAGTGGATGGAAACTCATCAAGGAGAGAAATTTCCTGAGAGCAAGAACGATTAACCGGTGCAATGGCTTGCCCTCAGAAGCCGTGGGGGCTCCATCCCTGGAGGCTTCTAAGAAGAGACTGGAATAGGGTAGGCCCTCCTCCTTGAGCAGGGGGCTGGACTAGAAGACCTCCGAGGTCCCTTCCGACTCTTTTATTTTGTTGTTCTGTCTTGCCAGTGTTGACCAGTCTGACCAGCATCACTCAACAATGTCTGTGTGATGTCCCCCAAAAGGACCCTTCTTGAATTGCTTAGAGAGGCCACTACAGGATTGTGCCCAGAATGGAAATGTTATTAAATGGACAGTTTGGCTGAGTAGCCAGTTCTTGTTTTCCCTGCCGGAAGAAAAGCGCTTTCAATTCAGCTCCATGATGTGATGATTTGTATCGGGGCTCAGCCGCTCCAGCTCTTTTAAGTGCGGGGGGGGTTTCTCGGGCAGAACCTTTTCTGTCGCCACAACTGCCACAACATACTTTCCCTGCTATCGTCGTGACCCTTTTAAATAGCCTCCAAGCTGAGATTGGAGCGACCTGAAGCCCTTTTAGTTTTTCCGAGGGCCGTGAAAGCCTGGCTCTTCTCCCAGCATTGGGCCGGGATTGGGATTGAGCTGGGAGGTCGTGTGGTCGGATGCCTTGGGGTGGGAGAGGGGAGAAGGGGACTTGCCTAAAACCATTGCACGAGGTAGGTGGCCATATGAGCCCTGTAAATAAATAAATGTAAACTTGGAGAAGAAAGAACAGATATTCACTGGATCCTTCCTAAGCAGTAGCTGCTGTTTAGGAAGGATCCAATGACTATGTCAGTTAACAAGAACCACAGGGACATCAATTGTTAAGTGAATTGTCCCTGATTTTATTATCTATCTTTGTCATGGCCATTACACAATTCATTACACAAATCACACAATTACGACCATGGAGACACTTCAACAGTCATAAATGCAAGGACCAGTCGCAACTCACTTTTTCAGATCTATTGCAACTTTGAATGGTCATTAAACAGAGGATCATAAATCTCACTAGTAGATAGCAGATTTAGCTGGTATGTAAGGCTGGTGGTCTTTGTAAAGTCACAAAGTATAAACGTGTTTCCCCTGATTTTTGTGTAACGAGTTTGGCTTACACATCCTCCGTTTACCTCCCTCTTTGTCCTTCCATTACAATACAAGATGACGGAAAAGAAAGGCACAGTAGATTATGATCTATAATTCTTTGTACTTAAAATTAGGTCTTTTTTGTTCTGGCATGAGCTAGGTTGCACTTACTTAGATTTAGGTAGAGTGCTTGTGTTAATCACCTCTTGACCAGTTGTAACTGTTCTTTTACATTTCTCCTGTCTTGGCTGAATAATTTGGTGCCGTTAGGGAGCTTGATCATTATGTTGCTCCGTTCTAAATCCAGAGGGTTTTTTGGGGGGTGTAGAATCCCTGCCGTGATGCTTGCGTCTCTCTCTGTCTTACATCCTTCCACTGATTCTTCTCCCTTAACCGGGTGCCTCTCTTGGCCGCAGAATTTGTCAGGCGTCTTGGGAGAGACTTCCTAGTATTGTCCACCGCTCGCTTCCTTGCCCTGAATGCAAAGGCCCTTTTGGTGCATTGGTCCAGGCAGTCTCTCCATTGCCTCCCGAATTTTCAAGGTTGCCTTTCATCATCCCTTCCGTTTTCCTCTCTTCCAGATTACCTTTGCCGACCTGAAGACAACATCTACAATATCGACTTCACCAAGTTTAAAATCCGGGACCTGGAGACTGGGACGGTGCTGTTTGAAATTGCCAAACCTTCAACTTTAGGTAAGTTACTTTGGGTGTAAAGTGATGGGGTCCCGTTCTGAATTGCAAGACCCAACTCGCTAAAAATTCCAGGAAGGGGTTTTTGCTTCCCAATGGTAGTTAAGGCGCTGGTCTCACAATTCCTAAATCTGTGCTTCCTCTTCCTCTGTCATCGCTCTTGGGACGATTTGTTTCCTTCAGACCTTTCTGGGCTCCGTCCATTATTCCAGGTGCCCACAAAGGCTTCTGTCCCAACACTTCACCCACCTAACCCAAGCCACGTTTAGCTTTGTTAGCTCAGTCCAGCAAGGCTGCCTCGGTTGCTAGTTCCGCAGTTCCTGCTGCTGACCTTGATTTTGGCCGTATGGCAGAGGCAGCCCCAGAAGGCTAAGACCTGGAAGGGCCGGCGACGGCTGCGGGGCCTTCCTGGAGTGGCCCCACTTCCAGAAGGGCAGGCCAGTGAGAAACCCCTGCCGAATTTTCTTTCACCGTTAATCCCTGCAGAGCAAGAGGACTACGAGTGTGACCTTGGGGAGGTGGACAGCAGCGCCGGACGCTTCGTTCGCTATCAGTTCACTCCGGCCTTCCTGCGCCTACGGACCGTTGGGGCAACGTGAGTCTGGGCAGCGGCTGAGGGGATGGGGGGGGCGGGACCACCCAGGGCGGCTGCGGGCTGCTCACCACCAGCCACAGAAGCACAGTTAGGCTGGGTGAAAAGCAAGTTCAGCACTTCTAAAAGAGAAGAAAGAAAGAAAGAAAGAAAGAAAGAAAGAAAGAAAGAAAGAAAGAAAGAAAGAAAGAAAGAAAGAAAGAAAGAAAGAAAGAAAAGAGGAAGGGAAGGGAAAGAAAAAGAAGGAAGGAAGAAAGAAAGGAGAAAGAAAGACAGACAGACAGAAAGACAGACAGACAGACAGACAGACAGAAAGAAAGAAAGA
>NW_020769398.1:1579336-1641052 GCF_900518735.1 Pseudonaja textilis | reverse complement strand
AAAGAAAAAGAAAGAAGGAAAGAAAGAAAGAAAGAAAGAAAGAAAGAAAGAAAGAAAGAAAGAAAGAAAGAAAGAAAGACAATCTTCAAAATCCAAGCCTGTAATTTTGCAGTTTGTATAAATCGAAAGAAGAACGTTGCTTGAGGCAGGTCTGCTGTGTTTATTCTTTTTCCTCGTTGTTCTTTCCCCTAATTTGGGTCCCGAGTTGCCCTGCATCCCCTTCCCAGGCCAGCCTTTCTTTTACAACCCGGGGAGAAATACGGGTCGTGATGCAGGCAGGGACCCCGTCACGGGACAGCTGGGCCCTTCCGGGGTGCTCCCGCTCCCTCAGCAGCGTGAGGGCCGCTCCAGGGCAGGACTCCAGCGCTGCCACGTGAGCGGAGCGCCCTGCGCTCACCTCGCCCCTTTCTCTCCCTGCAGGGTGGAGTTCACCGTGGGAGACAAGCCCGTCTCCAACTTCCGTATGATCGAGAGGCACTACTTCAGGGACCGTCTCCTGAAGAACTTTGACTTTGACTTTGGCTTCTGCATCCCCTGCAGCAGGAACACCTGTGAGCACATCTACGAGTTTCCTCAGCTTTCCGAGGACCTCAGTAAGTGCCTCTTGGGCCTGGTCGGGGGAACAGCCCCTGCAGGGGTGGGAGGCTTGGGCCCAGGGGGATCCCATGGCCCAAGTGGGGACTGACGGCTGGCTTCAGCCTGGGGGCATCGGGCTCTTCTGCGGCAGTCAGAAAATCCTGCCCTTTGGTGCCGTCACTGGCCCCACGGCCAAAGTCTCGAGGGAGACAGAAGATAAGCGGTCTTGCTTTAAACTTCCCCGAATCCCGCAGATTCTCCCGCTGCTCCCTCCTCCCCAGGGTTTTTCAGGCTGCTTTGTGGAGCGGGCGCTGCCTGCACTGCAGGGTTGGCACCAGCGGCCTTCTCCGCCGGCTGTCTCTGGGCCGTGGCTGCCCTCCTCCCTCTCTCTCGCCCCTGCAGTACGCTTGATGGTCGAGAACCCCTACGAGACTCGCTCAGACAGCTTCTACTTTGTGGACAACAAGCTGATCATGCACAACAAGGCCGATTACGCCTACAACGGCGGGCAGTAGCCATTCCAGCACCGCCTGCGGATGTTGCGCAGGCCAGAGGCAGCCTGGCCTTGCTCCTCCTTGCCGAGTGGGAGGGGCCTCTTCTGGGACAGTAAAGGAATTCCCTGGGCCGCTCATTCCTTGCTCCATCGTGGCTTCCGTTGGCATCCTGGTCTGGTGACAAGCCCGCCAGCGGCCCCTCCAATGGACCAAGCTTGGCAGGCACCCCCTTCCTAGCGCATCCCGCAGCCCAGAGAGCTGGGCAGGTGTCCGTTGCTCCTCCTCCCGCCTCCTAGCCTGCTTTGCACCCGAGCTGATGTGTGTCAGGGTTGTCCCTCCGTCTTTGGGGCTCCCGGGGAGGGCGGAACTCGGCAGCATTTCCTTCTGGGCCTGTTCAAGCAACCGCAACCCCTCGAGGTCTGGCCTGCGTGGTAAAGACGCCTGGGGCCCTCCAGGCAGAGGAGCGGAAGGCGACTCCTGGCTTCTCCTGCCTAGCAGCTCTCACCGGGGAGGTGGGGGCCATCCTAATTTTTCCCCTCCCTTCCCCACCCCTCGAGATTGCCGGGCAGAAGGCAAAGGCCGCAGGTGAGGACTGGCTCGGCCCTCTGGCCGCCTCCCTGTAGACGCTGCTTTGGCAGGAGGGCTGTGGGGCACCCCGTGGCAGTCAGTCTCCAAGGGGGGGGGGCTCCCGGGGGCAATGGAGTAGTCTAAAAGAGCAACCTTTAAGCCTCTTAGTTGGGGGGAGGGTTAAGTGCCCCCAACAAAAGAGCTTCAGGTGCAGGACGATTTTCTTTCTTGGGGGGGGGAAGGGGTCGGTTCTCGGGGTGGTCTGGGGAAGGGCTGGTGGTGAGAGTGGTGGGTCGACGCTTCCCCGGCTCTCTCTGGCAAAAGTGCCTTTTTTCTCCAAGGGCTCCCCCCCACCCCCCGATCCCTCATGGTTAAAACCAGGTGCCTTTGGAACTGCCCCTCGGTCTGACCCGGAAGCCTCGGTTGGGCTGACCCCAAAGCGGGGGCCGCTCGCAATAACCTTCCCTCTGTGCCTTCCTTGCCACTGGCTGCCCAGCAATACGAGGGGGACGGGGTACGTGTGGAGGGAAAAGTGGGGTCCCTCCCTGGGGACGAGGGAATGGCCAGGCGCCCCCAGTGCGTCCGTTGGGGACCTGCCCTCGCACCTCCCCCCCACCCTCTCCTGGAGCTGCTTCTCTCCTGCTCTGCAAGGGCCCCATTTCGGCCACTCTTGCTGGGCATGCAGGGGACAGTTTGTGGTATTTTTTGGGTGGGGGGGTGTTTCTGCCAGGCAAAGGGTGGGGCTGCCCTTCCAAAGCAGCGTGTGATTAGAAATCCAGGCCTCCCTTTTAGGAGGGGGCCTGGGGTCAGCAGGGGGCTTCTCAGCCTGCCCCAGGGCTGGAAAGGGGGCCTGAAATTGAGGTGGTGCGTTTCCTCCTTTCTAGCTCATGGAAAAAGCAAAAAGGGGGCTCCCCTATAGACTCTCCCCCCCCTTTGAAAGGGAAGACCGGCTGTGGGGAGACCAGCTCCCAGCAATGGGCAGCAGACTTGGCCCCCTTGGTAGCCACTGGCAGTCATCCTGTCCGGAGCATGTCCCACCCGAGCACTGCTGAGGAGCAGCCGTTTGGCCGTGACTTCTGTGTGGGGGTCAAATGCTCTCTCTCTCTCTCTCTCTCACACACACACACACACACACACACACACCCCTCTCTGACCGTTTCCAGTTAGGTGAACTGACCCCCAGGCTCAGGGACTGGGAATTGCATTTCCCACGCTACGGGAGTTCTGGAATTCTGTATGCCATGATCCTATGAGATGGGCATTTAGTGCGACAGTGCAGTGAATTTCCCAAGGGCGGGAGAAGATTGAGCACTGTGGCCAAAAGCCCCCCCCCCAACCCACACCACCCCCCCCCCCCCCATAGTGTGGCTTTGAATTGGCCATTGGCACTTCATGAGAGTTTGTCCATGCAAGGAGCTCTCCCTCCCCACACAACCTTGTGTGGCACGTGTGAAATGCACAGGAGACAGTTCCTAGTTTTTCTAATTTTCTGCCGGTATTTTTCCATAGACGTTCCAAAAGTCCCCCCCCTTCCCCCCCCCCCCCCCCCGTGATTTCCTTCATTGTATCATCTCCATCATGCTATCATTTTTATATCTCCTTGATCTGCAGTAATCTAGCCGACTTGTTTGTATAAAGTGTTATTTTGTCTCAAGCAATAGTAATTAAAATAAAACCTACATTCCACTCTGGTGTTGTGTCATAAGGTGGGCCTGAATTGTGTAAATTTGGATGGTGAATTTACTGGGGGGGCCTAAGAGGAGGCATCGAAAGGGCGCTGGAGGATGTCAGCATCCGCCTCGCTTGGAAGAGGAACCTTTTTCAGCAGTGGTCATCAATGCTCCTATAAATAGAAAGTTATATCTAGTAGCCAGCCCAGGTTTGTTAAAAACCGATCACACCAAACGCATCTTATTTCATTCTTTGACAAAGTGACTAAATTAGTAGACCAGCAAAATTCTATGCCGTTGAGACTGCAAAGAGTGCAGAAGACAGCAGTAAAGATGATTAGGAGGCTAAAACAGAAATTGGGCATGTCTAGTCTAGAGAAAAGGACCAGGGCGGGACATGATAGCATCTTCCAATATTTGAAGGGCTGCCATGAAGTGAAGGTTCAGCCTCTTCTCCAAAGCACCGGAAGGCAGGACAAGAATCCAGGAGGGAAGCAACTAAGGAATTGGCTAACAGTGGGAACAATTAAATCCTTGGAACGACTTGCCTCCAGAAGTCGTGGACGCTCCACCCCTGGAGGTTTTTAAGAAGAGACGGGACAGCCACTCGTCTGGAATGGCATAGGCCCTCCTCCTTGAGCAGGGGGCTGGACTAGAAGACCTCCAAGGTCCCTTCCAACTCTATTCTGACTGATTAAGGCTTCTGAAATCCTTGGGGAGGGGTGAAAATTGGACTTCTCCGTTGACCGAGGGATTTGATTTGCTGGCCCCTGTGGTCACTTTCAACTCTGGTTATTGCAAAAGGGGGAAAAGAAAGAAGTGATAGTGGAGCATATTATGGCAGGTCTCAAGGACACCAAGAAAGCTTGTCCTAGATCGGGGCTCTCCCACCTGAGCCACTTTAAGCCTGGCGGACTTCAACTCCCAGGATTCCCTAGCCAGCTTGGCTGGGGAATCCTGGGAGTTGAAGTCCGCCAGGCTTAAAGTGGCCCAGGTGGGAGAGCCCTGTCCTAGAGGTCATCCAGAAGTGCCGAAGCCGAGGTGCATGGGGTCAATGGCAGTGCCTCCCTCGGTTGGTCCCGCTGATTTCTCGGGATCCTTTTGGAGCTGAGAAGGCGCCTCCTGGCTCTCTGGCCGGCCCTTCCTGCGTGCGGCTTAAAAGCCCCCGAGAGCTTCTGGCCCCGGGCAAAGGAGCCTGGCGACGCTTCCATCCTCCGGACCGGGAGCCGCGTTGAAGGCAGGAGCCGCGGAGCGGAGCGAGAAGAAACCGGCCGGGAAGCCGGCGTGCGTGCGTGCGTGCGTGCGTGTATCGCCCTCCCCGGTCTCTCGCAAGAGGCATCACCCCGCCCGCCTCCGTCCCGGGGCAAAAGGCGGGTCGCTGGGCGGACGCAGCCGGACCCGCCCCCCACCCGTCCGCGCGAGGGCGGGGCTTGGGGGACGCTCCGCCCAGGAGGCTCCGCAGCGCCCACGTGCCAGCGCCCCGCCCCCAAGCCCCGCCCTCCCTCTCTCCCTCCCTCGGGCGGCGATGGCGGCGCTGGTGGCCTCGGCGGGGCGGCGGGGCGTCCTTGGCGCCCGCGGAGGTCGGCGGGGCTTCGGGAAGGGACCCTCCGGCTGCTCCCGGCGCCTCCCGCCCAGGGGCAGCCTACCTGGCAGGGGCGGCGGGCAGGCGGGTCTGGGTGGGCGCCCCGGCTGAGCCCCTCTCCCTCCCCCCGTCCGTCCCCCTCCTCTTCCTCCAGCGCGGCTGCTGCACGTGGGGCTGCCCGAGACGCACCGGATGCTGCGGGAGACCTGCCGGGACTTCGCCGCGAAGGAGTTGGCGCCCCTCGCCGCGAGCCTCGACCGCGACCACCGCTTCCCCGCCGAGCAGGTGCGGGACCCCCGAGCTGGGAATGGGGGGGCGGAGGGGCAGCCCTAGAGCAACGCCCGCGGGGCCTCTCTGCTCCATGGAAGGGGCTTCTGGCCGGCTGTGACCCTGGAGCCACTTCCAGGGAGTCCTCGACTTAGGACCATTCGTTTCGTGGCCAAAGTTGCAAGGACCCTGAACCAAGTGAGCGATGGCTCCCTTTCCGGAAGTTCAGGGGCTTGGCAGGGGTCTTGGGGTCCCCTTCGGCCTATGGAGCTTCTCTGCCCTCCGGGTCACGGCCGGCCAAAGGGGCTTCCTAGGAAAGGCCCAGTCCAGCCGCCCTTGGAAAAAGCCCCCTTTGCCTCCTCCCCTCACCAGGGAAGCCAGATTCCCTGAACAACCCTGTTACCAACTGAACAACTCCAGGGATTCGCTTAATGGCTGCAGCAAAAAAAAGTTGTAAAACAGGGCAAAACTCTTTCCACAAATCTTGGCCCCTCCCGCACGGCATGCCCACCTGGGCGTCTCTGCCTCCCCTCCGGGCATTGCCAGTCCTTCAACCACGAGATGCAGGCCTTTTATTCCTCAAGTGTGAAAAACTACTTTGCAGGAGAACCAAGCTCTCCACGTCCTGTTTGCTGGCCCTTAGGCGAGTCACCTTTCGCCCTGATTTGTGTTTGCCTGGTGGTGCCCTCGCTGAACTTAGACTGCCCTGAAATGCGCCTTTTTGAGACACAAGGAAGGCCGTAAATCAGGGTTGAGCAACGGTGTCCCTTTTCCAACCCAGAGGTTTCAACTGGCTGGCTCAGGAATTCTGGGAGTTGAAGTCCCAACAGGTCGTAAACATTGGCAGAGCTGCTCAGCCAGGGCAGAAATGTTCTCGCTTGACAAGGCAGATCCTGGATCGGTGCCCTCGGCAACTGACGCTAGCTTGATCGGCACTCTTAAAGAGCCAAATTGCTTTGCTGGGTTTCCACCCCGAGGGTCAAACTCTGCCGAGGCCCTTTCGTAACCTCATTCCTCCCATTTCTAGATTAAGAAAATGGGGGCGCTTGGCCTGCTAGCAATGGCGGTGCCCGAAAAATACGGAGGAGCCGGCTTGGATTGCTTGGCTTACACCGTCGCCATGGAGGAGATCAGCCGCGGCTGCGCCTCCACCGGCGTCATCATGAGTGTCAACAACGTAGGTCCCCCCCCCAACCCGCCCCCAGTGGCCCTGCCCAGCCTGGAGGGGCCCCTCCCCTCCCCGGAGGGTCGGAGGTGGGGAGGTCCCTGAAGGAGATTTACGGGGATCCTTTTGTTTCTTGAGTCGCTGTATCTAGGACCGGTTTTGAAGTTTGGGTCTGAAGAGCAGAAACAGCAGTGGATCCCTCCCTTCACCGGTGGGGAGAAAGTGGGGTGCTTTGCCCTCAGCGAACCAGGTAACTTGGGCGCTTGGGAGTTGCCCCCGGGCAGCCCTTTCCTTTTGGACGGGGGGGGGGGGGGGTTTCCTCTGGCCACCCAGGGCAGCATGGGGGTTTTTGTTGGCCGGGGGGGGGGGGGGGGGGGGGGTCGGGGTGTGACAGGGGACTGGGGGGGGGGGGAGACCAGGGGTGACCAAGAGCTAAGGCGGGGCTTCTCCCTGACCCTCCCTCCCTCTCATTATAATTTCCCTTCCCTTCTTTTCATTCTCCTTTCTTCTTCCTTCCTTCCCTCCCTCCTTTTTCCTTCCTTGCGCTCTTCCCATCTTCCTCTTTCCCTTCCTCCTTTCCTGTCCCTTCCTGCATGCTCCAATTGCAAAATGGGAAATATTTCTCCTTTGGTTTTGTTCTTAGTTTGTTTTGTTTCGTCTGCCAGCGAGAACGGAGCTCGGGGGAGCCAGCCCCCCTCCACTGCCCCTTGCTGGCCGAGGGCTGCAGGAAGCCGCCCAAAATGCTCCATTTTTCTGCTCCGGCAGAGGCACCTTTGCTGTTTCCCGCGAGTCAGAACTAAACAGCCTATGGGCCAAATCCGGCCCAGGGGCCTTGAGTTTGAGAGCCCCGTTTTAGATTCTGCAGGTAGGCCTTGACTTAACTGAGCCCCAAATTTCCATTGCTAAGCAAGACAGCTGTTGAGCGAGTTTTTCCCCATTTTACAACCTTTCTTGCCATGGTTGTCAAGCGAATCCGGCTTCCCCATGGACTTTGCTGGTCAGAAGGTTGCAAAAAGGGACTTCGTGACCCCCTGTAAGTCTGCAATTTTGATCAGGGTGACCATGGGGAATGCTGCAACAGTCATGAAAGTGTGAAAAACGGTCAAAGGTCACTTTTTTCAGTGCTGTTTTACCTTTGAATGGTCACTAAATGAATGGTTGTAAGTCGAGGACTACCTGTACAGGGAAGGTTGCATATGTGTGCATAGTGTGTTATGCCATGGAGAGGAACAGAGGCTGCAAAGAGTCCCTGTACGTGGCTTTGCAGCTGGGCCAGGCCTCCCCACACCTCAAATTCTTGCCCAAGTCCTTGCAATTACAAACCAGAGCGGCAGTTTTGTCACCTGGGCATCCTTTGTGCCCTTAGGTGGCTGTAAACTTCCCCCTCGGTGGCTCCACTTTGCTCGATTGAGCAGAAGCTTCTAGAAGAATTACAGGTGGCAATTAAGAGAGCCAGAACTGGAAGCTCCCTGCGCGGCGTTACTTCCGCTTTGCATAAGTTCTTCCCAAGACCTGCACGTTTTTTTAACATTTAGCCACGTCCTGCCTTCACGCGGTTGCTTAGCAGACAGTAAGGGGCTCCCCGGAGAGGCTGTGCCCCGCAAGCCACCCTGCAGTTCAGATGCTGCTGGCACACCGTCTCCTCTGTGGCTGCCTGGCCAAGCGCCTGCTGAGCAAGGGGGAAGGTCCACAGGGTCAAGCGGAGGGTCAGTGCCCGGGAAATGCAGGATGTCAGCTCTGCCTGGTTCGTCTTGGCGCCTCACAGGCATCCTGCCATCAAAGCTGGGACTGAGGGGGCGGGGGGAAGGATGGAAGGGCAATGAAGCTATGTGTGTACATGAATGGAAATCGCAAGTGGGGTGGGAATGACAGGTTGATAAAGCCTGGATCCAGTTTGTACCAGCGTTCCAAGGCCAGGCGCCCTGAGAAAATAGGTGGGTTACCCCAAAACATCCCAGTGTTCCCAAAACATTTTGGTGAGCTCTGGTTGGCTGGAAACTGCTCAGGGGAGGAGGGAAGGTCTACTTTGTATTTTTTGAAACACCAGCGCTAGCCTGGGTTTACTGCAGCGAACACCTTTAGCCAAAGAACCCATTGTTTAACCAAATGGGAGTCGAGGGTCTTTCTTTCCTAAGGGATCAGATTGGGGCAGGTCTGACACAGGGCGCTGTCCACCTGGTGCAGCCAGCCAGGCAGTGCTTGCAGGAGAAGAGCGAAAGGCAGCATTCTGCCCCCTGCCCGATGCACGCGGCCTGGCAGCAGCCGCAGCGCCTCTTGGCTGCAGACGTTCTTTTTCTCGCCAAGGAAACGGCAGCGACGCTGGTGCTGCATCCACGATGGCTCAGCTGGTGGGGGACGAGTGGGTGTTGAACGGCACCAAGGCCTGGATCACCAACGCCTGGGAGGCCTCGGCCACCGTGGTCTTCGCCACCACAGACCGAGCCCTGAAGCACAAGGTAGGCCCCGGCCTCGGCCGTGCCGGGCAAGCGGCCGGTCTCTGTCTAGGGAGAAAAGACCCTGGGAAACATCTCCAGGTGGACGAGGAATCTGGCCGGGAAGATGGTCCTCAGGCGTCCAAAGGAAGGCATGAAGGGGGCGGAGGAATGGGAGGTCCTGACCTTTGGGTCAAGCTCCCCCCAAAGATGGCTGCCGCTGCTGGACAAAGGATGTGGGCGGGGGGGGGAAGCACTAGGTCCAGAAGCAGAGCAGGTGACCATCCTCGAGGGCCCGCTTGGGAGGAGGGGACGCTGCGTCCTCTCCCCCTCCGCCCTCTCCCCAAGTCCCGCTGGGAGCGAAAAGCCAGCCGTGGCTGTGGGGCTTCTGCGGAGCCCCTGGGGAAGGCTGCTCTCCGTTGCAGGGCATCAGCGCCTTCCTTGTGCCCATGCCGTGCCCGGGCCTCTCGCTGGGGAAGAAGGAGGACAAGCTGGGCATCAGAGCGTCCTCCACCGCCAACCTCATTTTCGAAGACTGTCGCATCCCCAAGGAGAACCTGCTGGGGTCGCAGGGGATGGGCTTCAAGATTGCCATGGTGAGTGGAGCGGGGAGGGGGGGAGGGCCCCCCTCCCAGACCCACCCTGAGTCCCATCCCCCGCCCCTCGTCTTCTCCTCAGCAAACCTTGGACTCCGGACGGATTGGAATCGCCTGCCAGGCCTTGGGCATCGCCCAGGCGGCTCTGGATTGCGCCGTGGATTACGCCGAGAAGAGGCTGGCATTTGGCCATCCCATCGCCAAGCTGCAGGCCATTCAGGTAGGGGGGTGGGCAGGCCCTTCCCCTCCCCGCTTCCTCCGCTCTTCTTGGTGCTCAGTTCTCCTTCAAGGGCGTCTCTTTTGGAGGCCCAGAAGAGGGGGGGGAGTAAGGGGGCTCCTGCGGCCCAGGTGTCCCAAGACAGGCCTCCCCCTGCCCAGGGTGGTGCTCCAGCCCACGTCCCACTGGATGCTGGGGCTGAAGAATGCAGAATAAGAGAGGAGGGAGGGCCCTTGGAGGTCTTCTAGTCCAACCCCCCACTCAAGCAGGAGACCCTGTAGTTGAGCCCCAAACGTCTGTTGCTAAGCAAGGCAGCTGTCGAGTTTGGTTAAGTCCACCAGTTAAGGTAGTAACACAGCCGTTAAGTGAATCTGGCTTCCCCATCGCTTGTCCGAAGGTTGCAAAAGGGGATCACAAGACCCCCCCGGGGCACTGCAACCGTCATAACTCCAAGTCAGTTGACAAGGGCCTGAATTTTGATCATGTGACCAAGGGGATGCTGTGACGGCCATAAGTCTCACAAGCCACTATTTCCAGTGGTGTTAGAACTTTAAATGATAACCCACCCACCCCAAAAGGTGGTCAACTATGGCCGCTTCACAGGGGTGGGATTCAAAAATCCCAGCAACCGGTTCGCTGCCTGGGTGCTGGGTGGGCGTGGCTAACCAGAACTTCCTGTTTCTGGCTTCCGGTGGGCCTTCAGAGCCCGGGGGAGGCCGTTTTTGCCTTCCCAAGGGTCCAGAGGCTTCCCCCGGGCCTCTGGAGGGCCACCTGAAGCTGGAAACAGCCCCATTTCCGGACTTCTGGAAGGCCCGTTTTTCCCCCTCCCAGAGCCTCTGCGCAGACCCTGCACTTGCCTGCATCAAAACGGGCCGCATGGAGACGGAGGGGAGGGGAGGGGAGGGGAGGGCGGGGCCAGCTGGCTGGTTGAAATACTGGATCAGCGAACCAGATGTAACTTTAACATCCAGTTCGCCCGAACCGGTCCGAACCAGTAGAATCCTGCCCCTGCCCCTTTGAACCAGCCAGGAATTCTGGGAGTCGGAAGTCCATAGGGCCCACCTCTGTACGACCCTATAGCGTTCCCACGTGGCCGCCTCTCCGCCACCTTCAAGGAGAATGTCCCTGCTCCATCCAGGGGCCTTGCAAGGGCTGCTTGGCTCTCCTTCGTGGCGTCCTCTTCCCCTCTGCTAACCAGAAATAATGCCGGGTTAGGCTCCCGTGGCTTAGTGGTAACCCGCCCCCCGCCCCCGCCCGGGGTGTGTGTTCTCTGCCTATAGTTTAAACTGGCTGACATGGCGGTGGCGCTGGAGGGGGCTCGTCTGCTGACCTGGAGAGCAGCCGCCTTGAGTGACAAAGGAAAGCCCTACACAAAGGTAATCTCCACCTTTACCGCCTGGAGCATCCTCTGAGCGGCCCACGAGCGCTTGCAAGTCTTTCGAAAGGGGATAAGAATTGGCTTTTTTAGCAGGAGTGTCCTAACTTGGCAACTTTTTAGACTTGTGGGAACCTCAGCCCCCAGAATTCCTTAGCCCTCTTTGCTGGGGCAAAGTTCATTTCTAAAAAAGAAAAAAAAATAGCACGAGAATGCCAACACGTTACAAGACTTTCAAAAGGAATAAGCGGGATCTCAAGAACGCCTTGATAATTGTCAATTGGGAGGGGGCACCTGTCTGGTCCTGCCCTGGGCCCTGAAGCTCCTCTTGATGTAAAAGCCCCACTAAGGAAGACACTGCTGGGATTAGCAGGGCCTGCAAGAAAGCCAAGCCGTAAACCGCAGATTCCCCTTGGCCAGTGATAGTTTTTGAGGTTGGCTTGTCAAAAATTCAGAAGATGCCTATCTTGACTCTGCTGGCATGTCTCTCTCACACACGCAACCCCATTCCTCTCCCCCCCCCCATCTGAAAAAAGAGGAAGTTGCCCCCTCACATGGCGTCCAGGCGGTCCAGAAGCCTGGCATGCTACACCAGTGACACGCATGTCATACGTGTGACCTGAGCCTCCTAGGGAGGGCTGTGCCAGGTAGCTTCTCTGCTTTCTCTCCCTAGGAGGCAGCCATGGCCAAGCTGTCGGCATCCGAGGCAGCGACTTTCATCTCCCACCAGGTAAGTTTCAGGTGCTCCGATTCTTCAGGGAAGGTTGAATAGCCCAGCAGCAGCAGCAGCAGCAGGAGGTGAGCTGCCTTCCTGTCTTGCCAGGACAGGCGGTCCCGGCAAAGCCCGGGGATTAGATGACCGGGAGACTGGCCTGGTTTGTGGAGAGCTGCTTCCATTCCACCTGTGCCGGAACCGATGCTTTTCTTTCAGGCGATCCAGATCCTGGGCGGCATGGGCTACGTGACAGAGATGCCGGCCGAGCGCCATTACCGAGATGCCCGCATCACCGAGATCTACGAGGGAACCAGCGAAATCCAGAGGTTGGTGATTGCAGGGCAGCTGCTGAAGGCCTATCGAGGCTGAAGGGGAGGACCGCTACGGAGGCCTCTGACGAAGAGGGACGCAGGCTTAAGTGGAGGGCACCCGCCCCTTGGCTCACCATGGAAGAGGCCGGCTGGACATCCAGCTCCTTTGATGACCACGTCTCCGATGGAGGTTGAGAGCAGGGGGGAAGGAGGACCTGGGAAATGGGTGCAGGAGGGCCTCGTATCCCACACTCACCAAAGTCCTCTAGGCTCTTGCCAAGGTCTACTCTATCCTGGACCCCACGGATTCCAGTGGAGCCACACCTGCCCAGGTGCAGTTTCTCTCTGTCTTCAGTGACAGCTGCAAGAAAGCAGGTTGTTGGGAAACAGATCAGAGAGACAAGATATTAACGGGGTCATTGGGAAGCCCCCCGAATCCACTGCTGAAAAGTTGCTGGGGTTGGTGGCAGAGAGCAAACCGTAGCCGTTAAGAGTCCCAAGTGCCTTGTTTGTGCCCCAAAGCCAGGTTTCCTCCGCCCAGATGGAGATGCCCTCCTGGATGCAGTCCGAATTGACTATTAAATTTGAGCACTGACAGCTTGTAGTATCTTGGGGTTTAATTGTGGTCTTTTTTCGAACCCACATTCAAGGGTTCAGCCTGCTGCTTGCTAGGACCCTGAAGCGGCAGGGGGTCCCTTGCAGCTTCCCAGAGAGGTTCCTCAAAGAGGTTCCCCTGCCAGGTGTTTCGGTCTGAACATTTAGCCGAACATTTAACTGGCCCAAACTCACCCAATTGGCTTTCATGCCTAAGGCGGGACAAGAACTTGAGAGTCTCCTAGTTTCCAGCTGTGCCCTCTTTCGTTCCTTTTAATTTGCTTCCCTGCCATGTTCTGGAAGTTGAAGTCAACAGGTTAGTTGCCAAGGTTGAGAAACTTCCTCCACCTCATCTCATCACCTCATCGCCACGTTAGCAGAGGACATTCCCAGGCTGATGACTTGGGCAGCTTCAGTTCACCTTCTCCGGAGTTGGATTCGGTCAGCTTCAAAATTTTATGGTCACCATGACAGTCATGGGCTTGTCACAGGCACCCAACTCAGGAGCCTGACCACACATGGTCGTGGAGCAGAGGCAGCGCAGTTTGAATTTGGGGAACGCTGACAAGTCAGGTATCACAGCCTGATGAATGTTGATCAGTCCATCTCCCCAAAGGAGAACGAGGGCTCCGAAGAACATCTGTTGAGCATCTGGCATCCAGAGTTAAGATGCTACCTGAGATACCAGTTGAGGTGAAGAAAACCTCTTGTGAAGTTACCTGGGATGAACCTGCAATTGTTGCTCTGAGGAAGTAGATCTTGATCCTCCAGGACACCAATTCCACCCTCTCTCTTGGGCAGGATCCCTGCCTTTTCTGATCAGTGGAACTGCTCGCCTTGTCCAATCACTCGGTCGGATTTGGAGAATTACCAACCAGCCTCTGAGGCTTCATTCCTAGTGAAAGTTCTTGAGTAGATTGTGGGTCGGTAACTCTGGAGGACATAGAGTTTCAGTTGATTTGTGAAACCATACCCATATTTTTTTGATAACCTGTGTCCCTCCTGGAGTTTTCAGCAGCCTTTGATTGAAGCACAGCCTCGGTCTGGGCCGTCGCCTGTGTTTGGGAACCGGTGGCACATTTTAAAGCGTGCTTGTCCTTCCACTAAGGTAAACCCAGCAAATGGCAGAGGGAGAAGGGGAGCCCTTCAGTTGTGGGTGGCTGCAATGTGCAACTCCTCCACGTGAAGCGTGGCAGGTTTATTTCTTGACAGCGCATCAGTAGGCCAATATTCAGCTGGGTATCTTGGCCTGAAGCCACAGAGGAGTGACCAGAAGTCGGAATCCAGTAAGATGGAATTGTTTGGGATCCCAAGACTATCGGAGTCCAGGGAGATTCTACCCTCGCTTATGGAAGGGCTGCACACTCTCCTTTGGAACTGGTGAACCAGGATCACCGGTTGGATTCGTGGCCTCTGCCCGAAGGAGTGGGGGCAATGGCGGCTGGGGGGGCTCTTGCTTAACTGCGTCTTGGCTCTGCGCCTGGAGATCTGTTGCTCTGTCGTCATGCCTTACTTCTCCCTTGGTTGGATTACTGCAATACACTCTATAAGGGGCTGCCCTGGGAGGCCTCCTGGAAGCTAAAGGCGGTTCTGGAGGCAAATGGCCATAAGATGTGCGTGTTGTAGTGCGTTTCCTCGGTGCAATAAGATGAACTTTCCTTAGTCTTTTTAACTTTGGATAGTGATTTAAGGTATATATTTCTTGGAAAGGGTTGCCACTGAAGCAGTATGCAACTCCCATAATAACTGTTTAAAACATCATAAAAGATATTGCAGGCAAAGTCAGTCTTCAAGATGAGGATAAAAAGAAAGCTTTAAAAAATGCACCATTCCAGGATACTAGAGAAGTAGCACAAGCGTGGGATCTTCCTATGGAGTCCAGGAGGTTCGATGTTGGGCCTTGCTTTTTAAGACTTACTTTGAAGTTACAACTATTACATCAGCTTTGTGGTCACGTGCTCACAACTGGGGTGCTCGCATTACAACGGTTGTGGCATCTTGCGATCAGTTTGCCACCTTCCCAGCCGGAAAGCAGCCAATCAGGGAAGCTGGATTCCCAAAACGATCGTAATTCACCTAATGACCATGATTTTTGATTTAACTGAGGTAAAAAATAGTCATAAAATTGGGTCTGGTCACATAATGATTTGCTTAATGACGGCATTGCTTAGCAACCCGAATTCAGCTTAAGGGCTACCTGAACAGTTACAACACAGGAAAAGGAAAGAAAGAGTATGCGCTTCTGCATGAAAAATTATTCAACAAAATGTTTAAGCAAGTGAACAAAACGTCCTTCTGCTCCTCCTCCTTAGAAGGTCCTCCGGCAGAATCTTCCTCGGTTCTGGATACATCCGCGTCCAGGCAACCCCTTGTACAGCAGGAGTTGGAGAGCTGCTGAGCATAAACTCTCCTTGGTGCTTTGTGGGATAACCTGGGATGGGGGGGAAAAACCAGGGACCACGATCTTGTTAGACCTTCTGGGCCTCTCCGTGGCCACCTGTCCAGCCACCCTGGGATTCTTCGGAGAGGCTGGCAGAGCCGGCACCTGAAGCCATGCTTGGGCCGGGCAAAGGACTGAGCAAGAGCCAACCAACAGGGACTCAATCCAGACAAGGAGGAGACACCGACAGGTTCCTGGCCACTCAGGTGTCTCCAACTGGCAGGGCTTAGCAGAGCCACCTCCACCGGCTCCAGCGCTGCCCACCCCAGCTGGCATCTGCACGTGCCCCCGGTCAGCTTTGTGTAGGAAAAGGCCCTCCACTCCGCACCTTCTGAGAACAGCCTTCTGCTACTCTGGGCCTCCGTACAAGCTCAAGTCCCTGCTGAAACTATGGTCGAAAAAGGCATGAACCTTGCCTAACAAAAACTCCGCCGGTTTCTAGTCATTTTACAGCCGCAGTGGGAGAACATGAAGTGAGGCACTGTTTCCTCCCACGGAGCCAATTCAAAGCAGAAAACGAGAACAGTTTTAAATAGAAAGTAAAATGTGTAATTTGATATAACACAACCTAGCATCAACCGCCTGTATAATAATTTTCCCTCCCTCTTTTCTCTTTTAAGGGATCAAAAACTAAACCATTTTAAATGGATTTGAAGAAACCAGACACTGATCATCAGTGCCTCAATGACATATAATTTCGACACATCTCATTAAATAAATTAGAGCCACAAGCACAAATTAATATATACTTTATAAGATGCTGGGATGTTAATTATAGTACAAGTATAGCATCCACTTTGGAGCTGCTTTTTAACGGACTTGTAAAAATATGACTTCTAAAAAGTATGGTTTAAAAATATGCATACATTGGGAATATTTTATAGAAAGGCATGGTCTGAGCAGAGCAAAATAAACACCACATATGCACTGCTTGCGCAGCTGAAAATCCCAGTCACTCTTAACCCATCGCAGAGCATCGCAAGGCCCTCCAGGAGGAATGCAGACTGACACCGCGAGACCCGGGTCCTGTAGAGGCTTCCCCGCTTCTTCCAGACCCTTCCACGGGGGCCTGGCTCATCAGGCCAGATGTGCTTCCTGCCTGCCAATTCCCAGCCCTCTAGAGCCAGACAAGGGAAGCCCAACCCACGGTTATCATGGCTTCAAAACGTTCCTCACATTCTCCCATAACCTGCAATTTACAGCAATTCTCCATGCAAATGGGTACATTCTCCTAGGAGCACCAAAACTGATTTTAAGACGAGTGATTACATCACTATCACTGAGAACAAGAAAACGATCTCCCGGAATTGAAAAATGATTGAAAGTGACAAGGACTTTCAACTGCCAAGAAATGGGGGGTTTCAGTAAGGATTTTCCAAAGTCAAGGCCAGTCAGGAGTTTGTGGGTCGGGGGGGGGGGGGGGGGGGGGAGGAGGTGTAGTGCAAAAACCCAGTATGCAAAACTAGTGGACCAGAATTCAGAGAAGGGTTTCGTTCCCTTCATTTAAAAAATCTGGCGCCTCTGAGCAACCTTGCCAGTGTCGTCTTCGTTGCTGCTGCCTCTGCAAATGCACCCCGGCTCCTAAGGGGAGCTTTTTAAGAGGCTCTGTATTTGGGAGGGAATTCCCGCCGCCCTGTGACCTGAACAAATGCAAAATTAACTTTCCTTCCAAGGTGGCTCCTTCTCCAAAGGTCTGTGCTCTTCAAATAGTAAAACTGCTTGAGGAACAGGTTTAAGGCGGGCAAATATCAAGACACAGCGGAGGTCGGCCTGATGAGTTCGAGCGCGAGAAACATGCAGGGATTCTTAGGATCGGCTCCAATCGGTCAACTAAACCAAGATAAACTGTGAGTCTCCGATGCATGGAACAAGAGCTAGTTTTGTCTGGCAATTACAGAAGTCCTGGATTTGTTTGGAAATAAAAGACAAGAACATTTTCAGCATGCTCCAGACCAGGAATTTCCAACCTTGGCAGCTTTAAGACTTGGGGACCTCAACTCCCGGAATTCCTCAGCCAGTGTTCACTGGCTTGGGAATTCTGGGAGTTGAAGTCCCCAAGTCTTAAAGTTGCCAAGGTTGGAGCCCCCTGCTCCGAACATACCCCTCGATCTTGAGCGCATGTAAAGACAACAGAAGCAGCCATCTTTAGAAGTCAAGCCGCCCTGAGAGGGGCCAGAGTCTGGACGGAAGTAGGGTGGCCTGCAGTTCCATGACGGAGAAAAGGTGAAATACACAGAATACCCGACCTGACTTGGCAGGTCTTTCAGTGCAACCCTTGCTCAGGCAGGAGACCTTATACTGCGGGGTCCAGTCTTGGAACTTGAAGACTATGCTGGCTGGGGAATTCTGGGAGTTGAAGAGCGTAAGTCTTAAAAGTTCCCACGGTTGAACCCCTTTCCCTCCTCTCCATTCCAGAAAAATGGCTGGCCAACCGGTTCTTTGAAAAAACCTCCCGGGATGGAGCCCCCGACTTCTGGAGGAAAGCTGTGGGGTTCCCTCAATGAAGAATTGTGTGCCACTTTTCTCAAGGTGCCTCCTCAAGTGGAGACCCGGAGGAAGTCCATTGGATCAGATGAGCGGGGGCCACAACGCCACCTCCTGCAGGCGCCTAAACCAGACGCTTCCAGGAAGCTCTCACATTGGACGTGAAGGCCACATGGAACTTGCTGGAGGAACACAGAAAGGGAACAATGAGGACTAGCTGCATGCCAGGAGAGGACTATCCATGGGTGACTGAAGGGTAATCAACCATCTCGGGTCCAACTCCTTAAAAGCAAGCCTGGGAAAGGCCTGGAACCTTCTGGGATTGGAGATTTTACAGGCACAGACCTTTCAAATAGAAAACCAGAAACTTTTGATCAGAAGGAAATTATGCCGGGAAACTTTGAAACCGTTGATCTGTCACAGTTAACACAACAGAACCCGGACAATTTGTTTAGAAAAGTCCTTGTTTTTAAGAGACTCCCAGGTACAAAGTAGTCATCATAAATGTTGACCATCACAACAGCAGAGGGTGAGGTCCCCCAACTTTTAAACACTGGGTAATGGGGAGAAATACAACACACTAATGAAACAATGCAAAAGAAATTACCAAAAAAATAGAAAATAGAAAAAAATGTATTTACAAGTCATACATTACTATGATCAGAACACACGGAGACAACAGCTGCTATAATACATGCATTAAGTCAAGAAGAGAGCTACTAAAAACTGTAATGGACAAGTTGTAAAAAAACAAACTCACAAACAAAAAACGGGGCAGGAAGGAAACGGCTCGGTCTTTCTTCCTCCCCTAAGTTTGCTACATTGATTGCAAACCAAAAAGAAAATCCCCTAAAATCCAGTACAACATACACCGCCTTTAAAAGAAGAGGAAGCTGGAAGCGTCGCTCGAGGGAAGGAACAGGGAGCGGCATGGGGCTGTTTGCAGATCCATATACAAGAAAGCCATTGTCAACTGCTCTACATGCTCAAAATTACAGCAAGCCCCTCTCAGCTACAAAGCATGATCCCAGCAGAGTTTACCCTTGCGGGGTGGGGTGGGGTGGGGGGTCTGTGTTTTGTGTCGGTTCACACACACATACAATGCTATATGCGCATATGCCTGTAGGGATGTATAAAAGGAGGAGGAGTGTTGGAGTGTGTGTGTGTGTGTGTCTCGGTGGGGGGTGCTCTTATTCACTGCATTATGAGATCAGGGTGGAAATGGAACTTGATACAACTAAGTTTTTAATCTGGTGTAATAACTGCAAGGAGTCAATCGATGTCTGAGGGTGTCATAGGTCACCTCACACCACAGGAGAAAATCAATGGAAGGCGCGGGGAGGAAGAGTACGGTGAGAGAAGAAATTCAGTTCTTTCCGAAACTGGAGTCCAACAGAAAAACAGGGTCCAAAGTACTGGTGGGGTTTTCCAGGAAACTCCCAAGTGCTGTGGCCATTTTTCCTTGTAGTGTTCACAAGTTCCACAATGACTCAGCGGGGGTGGGGGTGGGGGGGGGTGTTGCTGTCCCAAGCTTCCTCCTCTTCCCCCCCCCTCAAGAACAGCGGATGGTCTGGCACTGAGTTGTAAACAGGAGGGGGGGGCCGGGAGGAGAAGGGAGCCCGGCAAGGGGTCTCCAGTCACAAGGAGGAAGGGAGGCAGCTCCTCCTCCTCCTCCTCCTCCTCCTCCTCCTGGAAATACAGCAAGTCCATCTGTACAAGTTCCACAAACTGGCGATGCTCCTAAGTACCAGCCCAGCCTCAGGCACCAGCAAGCAAGCTGTGAGTGAAAAAACCGACCGGGCAGAGGTTTGGCCGCTGTTCGTCTGCTCCATCATACCTCCAAGAACCGTGAGCTGCTGGACTTCGAATGGAACGGCTCCGACCACATGCGGCGCAGATCGCCCTGCCGAAGAGATCGGATAGTTACTTAGCGTGTGGTGTATCATGCGTGGACCAGGAATATATCCTGTATATATATAAACATTTCACCCAGTTTAGTAAAACACAACAAAATGTAAATGTTAAAAAGATGTTCAAATACTAGGCCATCTAAGTTCCAACCACTGAAATGTAGCATCATTTTTATATATATATATATATATATATTTTTAAAAAAAACCAGATCCTGGTCCAGTATAGGCCCTCAGCTCAGAGCTGGTCACCACACGACCTGCAGTTTGAAGGGAGGCGGCTTTGCCCCACTTATACAAAGAGCGAGGTGCGAATCCTTATTCAGGGTTGTCCATTGCTGACGTGGTAGGGGGCCCAGTGCTGGAAGTGGGGGGAATTCTGGGGACTGTCATTGCAGGCAGGCAGGCAGGGATGCTTTTTGGGGGGTGGAGAATCTTCAGCTGGACAAATGACCTCTGGACTCCCTGCTTGCGTTACATAAATGTAATCCTAGCACCTCCTTTCATTAGAAGAATTTCCTGGAAAAAAAATTGGTTTAAGAGAGGAAAAACTATTACCTGCTTTCCACCATGGACGCATTTCCCTATAAAAATTAAAAGCCAGCAAATAGTCCTCTACTTATGACCGGTTGCTTCGTTACCATTAATGATGGACCCCACCCCACCCCCAAAAAAGCTTATGATCCAGATATAATGTTCTGCCAGGCCTCCCACTGCAGACTCTGACCACGCTCTCTATGCTGAGCCACCAGCCCATATGTATGGCCGTCTGTGGCATCCTGCAGTCACGTGGCCACAATTTATGGCTTCTTTTGCCAGAAATTGGCATTTATTTCCAGTTTTCAGCAAGAGAGGGAGAGAGAAAAGACCCATAATAATGGTCTCGCTTAACAACTGCTGCAAAAAATGGTGGTAAAAATTGGGTCAAATTTCATAACCACCATCACAACTTATGAGTGTAACTGTGGGCTCAATGATAGGCAAGCATTGAGGACGGTACGAGCATTGGAAAACTCTCGCCATTGAAGGTGTTTTTCTGCTGAACCCAGGTGCGCGGGCGCAACACACACACACACACACCAACCCCACTTCCTTCTGGCCCCCATTGGAGGCACTGACTCCCAAGAGACGAGCGCTCAGCCGAGTTCCTGAATAATGTCATAACCCAATGGGAGACCCCACTCCTGCTCAAAACAGGGCCTTCTCAGTGACGTCACCCAACCTGAAGAATACTGTCCTATCATGCTGAAGTCATTATATAGGTTCTCATACAGAGTTGAAATTGTAATTTGAATTGTTTCTCTATCTTTTTACTGCTTGTAATCTGCCAAGGGTCACCTTACAAGCAAGAAGGGTGGCATACACATTTCACTAAACTATATTAATTTGAGTTAAATGATCTGATGATCGTACAGTGGTTAGATTGCAGTACTGCAGGCTAATTCTGCTGACTGCCAGCTACCAGCAGTTCGGCAGTTTGATCCTGACTGGCTCCAGGTCGACTCGGCCTTTCCTCCTTCCCAGGTGGGTCAAATGAGGACCCAGATTGTTGGGGGCAAATAGGCTGACTCTGTAAACTGCTCAGAGAGGGCTGGAAAGCACTGCGAAGCGGCACAGGAGTCGAAGGGCTATTGCTGTGTGTAAAACCCAAGCAAGCAAGAGTCTAGCGGGGACTTCAAATAAGCAGAGCAGACTGACTGCTGGCTGATGCTCCTGCTTCCTTGCTCTCCGTGTGTACGTTGGAGCCCTGCTTCCTGTGGGCCTGGCAGAGGCCGGTGGCCGCTCTTGACTGCCTTTCTCACTGCTTGAATGCCCCTGGGAGCAGGGCTGCTGCTGCTGATACTGCTGCTGGCCTACTTGAGGAGGCAGGTAAGAGCGGCTCCCTAGGCAGCAAGGCTCACCTTTGCCTTGGGGTCACTGTTCACCTGAGGGGTCAGCTGAGGTGGGGAGCTGCCCCTGGGACCTGGAAAGGCAGGCGCTGTGCCCGTTCTCTTCCAAGAAACCCCAAAAGCCACCTGCAGGGGAAGTGCAGATAGATACACCTGTGCTGGAGGCAAAGGGTCCACTGCCAGCTGTTATCTTGGGATCTTCAAACAGACTCAGGAAATGCTGACAGACAGACAAACAGGCAGGAGTTACAAGGATGCTTCTAGAAACAAAACAAGAGGAGGCCCCAAGAGGAAGACGGTGCCGCCATGGCCCACGCTCTCAAGAAAAACTCTTCACTCTCTCCGCGCTTCAGAAGACATTCCAGGGTGTCCCAGAAGTGCTTTTCCAAAAGGCAACTGGACTTTCTTGGGGTTTTTTCTTTGAAAACATTTCCCTTCCCATCCAGAAACTTTGAGGAAAGCAGGAAAGAAAGAGCAGCTGCCACAAACTTCCAAGGTTGGGCAAAGGGGTTTTGCAGAGCTTTCTACTCTGAGGAAGAGGCCATAACCGGTGGTGAGGAGGGAGACCCTCTCCTCAGAGGGAGAGAAGCAGTGATCGGAGAAATGGGCTCTGCCTCTCTGGCCACACCTATCAGGACGAGATGCAAGATTCTCACTGACAAATCTCCTTTCCCCGCTACAGGAAGCTTTCAGTTAGTGGAGCTAAGCGGGGCTGGAATTTCCATCGCTAAGCACTGAAGTCATGAAGTGGGACGTCATTTAGCAACAACAACCCCAGCAGTCCCCACTGCTGTTGTTAAGCAAGGTTTGTGGGTCATTAAGCGAGGACCTCATCATAGCTTCCTGCCAGCATCCAACACTCAAAGTCAAGCTTGACAGGAAGTTGTCGGCTTGCAAGCAGGCTGGCTGGTAGGCACATGGCTGCTGCCAGGGGGAGGAGGGGCAGGGGGGAGGCACACAAGGGGTCGGTGTGGTGCAAGCAGGGCGGGGCTTGGGGGGGGATACCGCTGGGCGGGGGGGATTTAAAATGGAAGGACTTGTGGCTTTCCCCTTGACTGTGCTTGTGGGAAGCCAGCAGGTGATCACGCAGCCGTGGTGATGCTGCAACCATCCTAAGTGTCAGCTAGCTGCCCAGGGCACAGATCACGGTCCCGTGACTGTCCGGGTGCTGCGATGGCTGGAGCTAAGCCGTCCTTCACAGGACACAAAGGATGCGGAATCGGAGGTGCCGCGAGGGATCACTCTGGGCGGGAGGGGAAGGCCGAGGGAGCTTTATTGCATGCTCCCCTCTGAAAGGACCTGGCCAGGAAGGGAGGAAAGAGCAGAGCAGCACCGTGGAGTCTTTCCGAATCAGGGGCAAGAGAGGGGAGACTCCTGGGCCAGGTGAGCCAGGGGGCTCCCACCCACAAAGACCCTGGAAGGCAAGAGGAGCCACCCCAAAACTAAGATCGCAGTAGGACGGCCCCCCTTGTTCAAAGAAAGAAGTAGAGGGGGGGAATCTTCGGAAAACGTGATGGACACCCAGAAAGACTCCTTCTCCTCCAAGAATGGGAGGAAATGGAGGATGGGCGTGATCAAAAAGGAAGTCCAAAAGGCACTCAGGGCCCCAGGCGAAGGTGCATTTGGACCGGGCCAGCAGAAAAGGGGAGGAGGGGCCATTTTCTCACATCTCAACCATGAGGAGATAGAAACAGGTGCAGGGAGACGGCAGAGCAGCTCAGCTCCTATGGCTTGTAACCAACAACAGGAACTAACGATCCCAGTTGAAAAGTCAAAACAGGCAAGGAATGGGCAGAAAAATCAAGCCTCTCAACACGATGAGCAGCATATAAATTTAATAATAAATAAGTAAGATCCAATGAATGGAGTAGTGATCAAATACTGGATCTATAGAGAGTGGAGAATTAGAGATTGCTAGTTCTTTTATTTACTGCTTTTTTAAACTGCCCAATCCCCAAGGCGATGGGGAGAGATGTCAATCTTTTCATCAATAAAAATACCTGGAGGAAAATTAAGTAACCAAAATACATAAAACACAAATAAAAAATTAAACTGGAAAGTGCACAACTGCAGCTCTTTTGCCCTTCCTGTGCTCAAGGAAGCAAAGGGGCCTCAACAGCTTTGCTTGAAGCCTAGAGAAACACAGCGGGCTGAGACTCCATGGGAGGGCACAAGTCCCCCATTCTGCACATACCCACATGCAGCCCTTGGTTACTACCCGTGACCATCACTTAGGACTGGATTTTTCAACTGGTGCAACTTTAAGAAGCCCCCAACTCCCAGCGTTCTGCAAAGCTGAAACTTCTGAGTGTTCAAGAACAGCCCTCCAAGGAGCACCTCACAGCCGCCCAACAGGAAGAGACCAGGGCCGGGTGACTGTGAGCAAGGCTGCCCCAATCCAGAACGGTTACAATTGGCACACAAAATATCACAGTGTGAAACCTGGCCATGGTTGTCCCCTGCCAACTGAGCGGGCCATGTGAGTCCAGGGACGCTCGCGAATAGCAAAAAGCTTCTTCTGAACTGAGGTGCAACTCTTTTATCCAGAATCAAAGTTGGGTTCGTCTAGACGTTTGGCACACACAAACTCAAAGCTGCTCCATCCGGGTGGGGTCCAGAAGGAACCTGTTCCTTCCCCTCCCAGGAAGGGGCTGTTTTTAAGGCTCGAGGTCTTTGGCCCAGGACTACCTAGGATAGGAGTCACGGATGCCTCCCCCGCAGCAGCTGGAGGTTAGCAAGGAAGGATATATGTGGGCATACGCATAATTTTGTATGTATGTAGTCACGATTATGTAGTGTATATTGGAAGTGGTCACCCTCTGAGAGCCGCATGCAATGAAATCTCATTTTAATGTATTGCCGATTAGTGTCCATTCAAAGTGCCAAGGAAGTTAGTCTGAGTCTAAGGAAGGAAGGGAAAGAGGAAAGGTCCACAAACTCTCCCCTCCCACCACTGACCGGCGCTGCTGCTCCTTCAGAAAGGAGAATAGGACTGTTCAAGAGGGACACCAACCCCTCAGAGATGGCTCAGAAGAACACCAGGGTGAAGCCTACTAGTCAAGAAGGACTAAGGAAGGTTGAAGTTCCCCCCAGGCCCCGTCTCTTTCTAAAGTCACTGCATTTCTTGCCAAGAGTTCAAATGTATATTTGATTACTGCCCTGATAATTCCTGGTCTGCTACGAAGTATTTTCACAGAAGTCCTCTGAAGAAAGGCTGGCGGGGCAGAAGTCGGGAGCCGCTGCAGAGGCAATCCATGCATTTCAAGGCCCCACACAAAGTGCTAGCGTGAACCTCCGGGAGGAAATGGTTGGGGACCGATTATCTGAAGGGCCGTTTTAGCCAACATCTCATGGGCTCCAGACGGAGCAGAAAAAAAGCACACGCTGCCATGGGAGGCATCAGGAATGGCTTATTCTCAACTGCCATCCCCCCAAAAAACCAGGTTTGTTCTAAGGAAACGGCCCCAAACGCCTCACAACAACAACAACACTGGTGTATTTTGCCTTTCAAAGCCTTTCTTTATATTTTGGGCCCTGCGGTTCATGTTGCTCCATGGTGAAGCCGTACTGCTTCGTTTAGAGTGACAGCATGCAAAGTGATACCTCTGGGTGCAAGAAGTACAGGTAATCCTCGGTTAACGACTGACATCGGAAACAGCAACCCCACTGCTAATTGCTAAGGTTGTAAAGTGGAAAATGGCATGACTATGTCGAACGTAAAATGTCCCTTCTAGTTACTAAGCAAATCATGCACGATGATGCTTGTGACTTGTAACTTCCTGCCAGCTTCCCCACTGACTTCGCTTGTCTGGAGCACCAAAACCGTGATTAGGTGACCCTGGGGATGCTCTTCGAGGGCAGGTTGTTACCTCTCCTCATCCCGCACGGTGGTAGCTCTGAGTATTTGCTGAGCGGGTGGCAGCTAAGCCAGGACTACCTGCAGGGAGTGAGCCCCAGGACCGCACACATGAAAGATCCGTTCTCCAGCTGCCTTCCTTTTAGAAACTTCAGGTGGAACGGACAATATTTTAGTCTCCAGTCTCTCATTTCCAAACTCGGTCAGTCCATGTAATTTGACCAATGTGCATAATTACATCTGTAGCATTTTATATCTTTTGTATCAATCATGCATTTGTATACATTGACACCAATGAGATAAAAACACCAATCTTGTAATCCCCAATGACTTACACCAGTTCTTTAATGGACACCCCTCTGTTCAAACGAGGCTTCACTGTATCATGTTTTGCCCAGGTAGGTTTTGTCTGGAACGGCCCTAAAGGCAGCTTACAATTCTGAATTAATGACGTTTTCTTGTACTGGCTTTTAGTATTATATTAGTGGTCCTTACAATTGTGACCAGAAATTAATTGTGAGCTATGATGGTCGTATGCCTAGGCATCCATGTGACCGGGCTCAATTTTAGTTTGTTTTTATGGCAGTTGTTAGGAGGAAAATATAGTTGTTAAGTTCAAATCCGTTCTCCTGAATAGACTTTTTTAATTGTTGTTGGAAACGGGCAAAAAAACAGCACAAATTGCAGCCCAATGACCACAGAAGACTGCAATCAGTTGTAAGCATAGGCCAATTTGACAAGCACCCAGTAGATGATAGTGTGACTTTGACATTTTACAACAGCACTCTTTCCAAAGTTTTTTTTTTTAAAGCAGGTAAAAGTTTCCCCCGTCCAGTTGATTCTGACTCTAGGGCACAGGGCTCATCTCCGTTTCTTAGCTGAGGGAGCCAGCACTGTCCAAAGACGCTTCCGTGGCCATGCTGCCAGCATGACTAATATATATATCCCAAGGCACACGGAACGATATTACCATCAAAGTAGTATCTATTGAGTAGTATCTACTCGCACTTGCATGCTTTTGAACTGCTGGGTGGGCCGGAGCCGGGGCAAAAACAAGAGCTCGTCACGCAGTACTTATCCTTAGCCAGGCCAAGGCCACCTGAATGGTCTTGAAACAACCAGGGGTAAGTGGAGGGCTACCTGCTCACCGTAGTGCTGCTGCAGGCCATCCCGACAAAAGATTCAAGAAGGAAGTAAAGACATTTTTAACATGCATGCATTGGTCGAGGAGTTTAGTTTTCAGGCAGTGGGCAGTCTCAAGCAATTGCAGGCAGGTCGATTTAAAACTTAAAAGTAGAAACAAAAACTGATTTAACATGGCAGCCCTTTCAGGGCAAGAGTTCATTATTTCTTTGTTTTTGTTTTTTTGAGCAGGAACCGTAGTGTTCGGAGAGGCCCTTCTAGGAATTAGCTGCCTCTGTTCTGAGGCTACAGGTCAGGCTCTCCAAAGCGGGGGTCCCCAACTGTGGCAACTTTTAGGACTTGTGGACTTCAAGTCCCAGAGTTCCTCAGCCAGCGAGTAGACGCCCACGAGTCTTAAAGCCGCCACGGCTGGAGACCCCTGCTCCAAGGGGGGCAACCCAGAGCTGGTCTTCATCTTGCCGCACTTACCTTTAAGTAGGCCATAGTGAGGAGGGGGAGCAAGGTAAAGGGCACCAGGTACAGCAGAGCCGGCTGGGCTGCCCGGTGGATGCGAGACGCCACGGTTGCTGTCAAGAGCCCTGCGAAGGAGGCGAGAAAAGGCACCGCTAGAAGATGTCTTGTTTTAACTCAGCAGATTCAACCCCTGGAGAAATCTACTACCTCTAGAAGGCCTGGGGCAGAGGAGGACAATGTGTCTTTGCTGGCTCTGCTCTGCTACCCATTTCCAAACAGATTGATCTGCAAACCAGAGATCTCTAATCCCGGCAACTTTAAGATTTGTGGACGTCGATTCCCAGAATCCCCCAGGCAGCCAATTAAAAACTAAAAAGCTTTCCAGAGTTAATAACGGCTCCAAAGCTGCACATTCCTCTGCTAGTCCATACTATGAGCTAGTCAGCCTATATGTGTATGTTTAAAACGAATTAAAAATCAGGGCTATACAGGTGGTCCTCGTCTTACCACAGTTCATTTAGTGACCGTTCAAAGTTACAACAGCACTGAAAGATGTGACTTCACACTTACGACCTTTGCAGCACCACCACCCCCATGACCATGACCATCAAACTCCAGGTGCTTGGCAACTGGTTTGTAGTCATCGCTGTTGTTGTGTCCCAGGGTCATGTGACTCCCTTCTGGGACCTTCTGACAGGCAAAGTCCATGGAGATGGTCAGATTCACTTAACAACCAGGTTACTAACTTATCAACTACAATGGCAAGAAAAGTAAAAATGGGGCAAAACTCACTCAACAAATTTCTCACTTAACAACAGAAATTTGGGGCGCTCAATTGTGGTCATAGTCAAAGACTACCTGTCTTTTAGAAAACCTTGTGTTAAAAAAAAAGCGAAACAAAAAACTTTTAAGCTACCAACCCTCATGAATTCTTCAGTTACTCTGTTTGGAATGCCCAGCATAAATCCTCTTCTAAGTTTGGCTAAAAAGTTTACAAGGACTCCCCAACCCGTCATGGCAATTTGGGCCTGGGAATGCCGTCATTAAACAGTGCATTCATAAAGGGTGACCGCTTCGCTTGGCAATGACAATCCAGGCAGTCTGTGTGTGCCGCTGTTACGTGAATGCCATTAGGCTGGGCAATTTCCTGCTGGCTTCCTGCAATCAAGTCACTGGGGCAGCTGGCAGGAAGTGGCTAGCCCCTGGCGTGTACAGTGGCAGAGAAGTTCTCTTCCAATTCTACAGTGATCTGAAGACCCCGCTCTCTTTCCGCACCTGAACTTTCCCATTTGGAAACTATTTAGAAATCGACGCTGCATGTATTGTGTTTATGAGAATGAGGCTGGTCTATTGCTCAAGGTACCAGGCTATAAGCTGGCTGACCTCGGGCCTTTCCTCTCCGCCCTAGGCAGGAAGCAACGGCAAACCACTTCTGCAAACCTTGCCAAGAAACCCTCAAGGACTTGTCCGGGCAGTCACTGGAGCCAAAAACTGACTCAAAGGCACAAAAATACATACCTACATACAGGTTTATAGGTCTATTTCCACATTTCTCCCTATTTCTACATAAACCGTGTCATTTGAACAAGGTTTAAGATTAAACAACTCCTCAGAAAAGGTGCTTTATGGTCTGACCATCACAAAATGTTCCAACTCTCCCCCTCCTCCGCCCCCAAAAGTGATTATAATCTGGGCACTTGGTAACCCATTGGCACTTACGACCATGGTCGTAAGTCACGTGATTGCCGTTTGCAATCTTCCCTGGCAGTTTCCCCGGCAGAAAGTCAACGCTTCCTATGGGGGTGCTTCACAGAAGTGGAGGAGACCCTGGGAACCCAAGCTCAGGTCGATTATCCATATTAGCACTGAACATCCTGCTTGGATTTCACCCAGGAAGACTTTCAGTGCCACAGAAGAAGGGCGGGGTGGTAGGGTAAGGGGGGGGGAGGAGGGGCTTCAGGGAGCGGAAGAAAGCCTTGCACAGGTCGCATGCAGGTGTGTCTCTGCTCAGGGGCTGAGAATCCTGCTTGGATTTTCAGTCTGAGAGGAGAAACCTGCCCACAGCATTTCCAGCTTGTCCCGCCCAGGGTCTCCCACACCGGGAGTTCCTTACCTGGAATTCCATCTGCTTAATGACCCCTGAGATTGCTAAACAACGGCAACTGAGAGGGCCAGCATTGCGGTTGTTAAGCGAAGCAGTCATGTGATGTCTTACTTAATGGCTACTCTCTCAACAACCGATGTCCCACAGCCAATTGTGGGTGTAAGTCGAGAACAACCTGTATGTGTGTAAGCTACGTTTTGATCAACCTATAAGAGTTTTAAGAATTTGCACTTCTTACCTTTTTGTTTGTTTTGCCCTTGGAAAAGAATCATAAATCACTCCAAATTATGGCAAACCCAGTTTGCGAGAGGGAGAGATTCGGGAAAATACTACAAAGACCGTTAAAGAGTTTTGTAAGAGAAGCATTTTCTTTCCACGGAGGGATCCAATGAACACTTCTACACACACACACACACACACACACACACAAACGCCTTCCACACTTGCCACGGCCTTTTCCAGCTGCCCTTTCCTCTTACCTACAAAGTAGCCGATGAGAGTGCAGTGGAAATAGGAGACCTTTTGCATCCGGCCAGAAATGTTCCCGGGTCCTGCTGTGCCACAGGAATCTCCGTTCGCTTGTTTTTTGTAGTTGTCGTAACGCAGCACGAAGCAAAGCAGGAGGCCTGGCATCACAATATCTCCGATCCCCAGCATGGAAAAATGGCTGCCGGTAGAACTGCAAAAGAGCAACTGGCGTTAAAGCAGCCCTCATCTCTTGGCCAGCACGAGCCACAAACCGGCCAGGCCAGCCGGGCTGGTGAACGGAAGGCTACGGGTCCCCCTTCTGGAAGGGCAACCATGTCCTGAAAGCCGACTGAGAAGTAGGAAACCAAGAGGCCCGACCATCCTACCTTGGAAAGACAAGTTTGCCAGGCAGGGACAAGCGGGGGACGTCTCGGCCGACGCTGGGCCCCAGGTGGAGCTTCCGGGATAAAACATCCAGGGGGTTGTCTGCTGGCTGGGTGGCCACTTTCACCATGACGTTGCTGTTGAAGATGTAGGCAGAGAAGAAGACCTGGGGTGGGGTGGGGGGGGGAGAGAGAAAGGGTGAGTTTGAGCTCCCCGTGAGCCGACTTGGAACCTGCAGCAGGGAAGCAAAACGGGGCTGGCAGATGCGCCCAGCAGGGGTCAGGGGCCAGCCTTGCGGAGCCGCCTTGCTGCTGGTGGGAAAGACATACAGGAATCTTCCGTGGGGAAATTAAACCCCTTGGTCCACTTGTATCATTCAGCTCTACCTGTGACTTGGAAGCCCTTCCTTAAATAAAAGAACTGAACTAGTCAGCAGTGAGCAAGGAAGCGGGAGGCCTGCCCAGCTTGTAACGACCCTCTGTGGAGCTCTGAAGAATAAACAGCCCAGCTTCCACGAAGGCAGGTCTTCACAGCAAGGCAGCTCTGCAAAGCGGAGACTGGGCCCGGCGTTTCTCCCCTAAATAACAGGTCCCCGTTGGAAGATCTACCCAGCCCTCTTTGGGCATTCATCACTGATGTTGCTTCAGCCTGGAGATTTGGAAGGGGAGGCCTCCCCACCCCCCACCCCCGTGCCTCTAAGCTCTAGGAAAGAGGGAAGGAAAAGGACTCGATGGGAATGTCTCTTAGAGCTGCAAGCACAGTGAAGTAGCAGCTACCAAAGAGCTGGTCAAGGGGTCTCTTTTTTTAAGGGTGGCTGTGCTCCCATCCCAGAAACTCCAGCCGCTTTGCTTTCCATGAAGTCACAGCTGTTGATATGATATGCCTGATACGGTCTTTCAAGCTCAAAGGAAAAGAAAAAAAATACATAAATAGAAGAGCAAAGGTTTAGAATTAAAATACGTTAGATTTTTATGGTGAGCCTGGTTTATGATGCGCATCGTGTAGCAGCTTTTAATTTCCCAAACGCTGAAGTGCATTAAGATGTATATTTAGCTCCCCTAATGAAGATTTCAGATCCTTCTGTGCTTCTCCCAGCTGAAGTGAACATGAGAGCCTCAGGGGAATGTTTTTGGGGGAGGGGGGGGGAAATGAACGTACATTTTATATAAATGAAAAGGCATTTTGACAGTTGATCAATGCAAAGCATTCTGAAACGTAACGCCTGTAGAGGCATTCCACAACACTCCATAAAAGCAGCTTGTGATGTCAAATGCTGCAAGCCAGTTTCTCATGCTGGAAGAATACTGTGCTTGTGGTAACAGACAGACAGACAGACAGACAGACAGACACACACACACACACACACACACACATATAGAAATACAGGTGTGTATTCCAAAACTCACCCAAAAGACATCATAAATTAATAGCCCCGATAGCAGCAGACAGGAGACCTTAAGGCTTGGCAGACGGACGAAGGCGATCATTGCCACGCAGAGGCCCATGGCCAGAGCTATGAAAAGAAGGAATGAAACCAGATCTGCATCATCCGGTGGAATAAGAGGCATCGGTGGAAAGAAAAGGCTTCAGTGGAGAAGGCCCAGGGCAGAAATATGCCAGGCGTTGCTGAACCAGGTGCAGGGAAACCCAGAAAGCCCCTCTGAGGGGCTTTGAGCAGGCAGCTTCTCCCAGATCAACCCACCTCCCAGGGGGCCCAGAGTCAGGGGAAAAGGGCTGGTCGAAGGAACCCTTCACGCTGAAGCCTGGTATGAAATGTGAGATACAGGTAGTCCTCAACGTATGACCATAAGTGAACTCGTAATTGGACCCCCCCTTTTTTTTTTGCAGTGGTCATTAAGTGAATGGATGGTTGTGGTTGTTGACTGGACTCATTGTTGGCTGTGGGATTTTTTTATTTATTTTTTTGCTGGAAACTGGAAGTAAAAGCCAACCAACACCCCCCCCCATCACAAATCACAGTCACATAAATGCATGCTGACCACACCTGGGGGAGAAGATGTTGGAACTTTGAATTGGGAAAAGTCCACTGTGATTTTAAATGGTCACTAAGTGGCCAGTCGTTAAGTCAAACACTACTTGCATATAGTACGGGAAACAAATTTCAAATTAAAGCAACAGCTAAGATGTCCAGCTCAGAATTGGGGAAATTTACCAGGATCTACTCAATGCCTCTCTCCCCAGCATCATTTAGTGCTGCAGCTGTTTGGCTTTTTCAAATTTTAACACCAAATATCAGACAAAAAAAAGTGCATCTTTCCAAGCAGTGCTGCCGAAAAGGAGATTCAAGTGAAAGCTGCTCAGCCCAGGCCTCCTCTTCCTTTTACTGGCACTTCTGCCCAGCACCAGGGCAGCATTGCTGTTCTGCGCTTGGACAGCGCTGAGAGTTTGAGATGAGGAAAGGGCAGCTATAAGAGCCTAGAATTAACAGAGTTAGAAGGGACCTTGGAGGTCTTCTAGTCCAACCCCACGCTCAAGCAGGAGGTCCGATGTCAGGGATGTCCAACCTTGAGAACTTTAAAATCTGTGAACTTCAACTCCCAGAGTCCCCCTGGCTGGCTTGGGAATTCTGGGAGTTGAAGTCCACAGGTCTTAAATACCCTAAGCTTGGATACCTAAACCATTCTGAACATCTGGCTGTCCAGCCTCTTTCTAAGAGCATCACCTCCTTCCCAGGCAGCCCAACTCTGCAAGAGGGAGCAGCTGGAGAGGACCTTCTCAGGAGGGCATTTCTGGGGCTTTGATGGTGATCCTGCCGGGCAGCTGCTTTGGAAAGCTTTGGGTACCAGCCTATTCCCCTGCTTATTTCCTAAAGGGTTTAGTTCTGTTCCCCCTTTGGTAGTGCCATTAACCTGGGGGGGGCAGGGGGGATGACTTGTCGTGGCTTGTATCAAACATAGTTTAGTCAAGACAAACACATTTAACTGCTGACGAGCCAAGTGCATTCCTGAGGCCCAAGCCTGCTGCCTCTGCAGTCTTTCTCCTAGGCACAGAAGCCAATGCCTCAAACAGGCAAGAAATGTGATCATCCCACACGCCTTCGTGCAACCTTATTTTAATAATCTGTCCATTTCAGAAGCTTTCCCGTTGTGTAAAGGGCTTGTGGAAAACATACTTTTTCATTACTTATTAAGTCACAGTGGGTTTCCTCAAGTCAGTCAAGAGAGCTGCTCTGGATGATGTTTTAAACACCCTTAAAAATTTTCAATTAAGAACCAGCCTTCCAGAATCCCCAAAGAATAAGACACGCTGCTGGTTCAACACTTTCAAAATGAATTTTAAATCCTACCATCAGTGTTAGCAGTTCTTGTACACAAATCTTCTATTTCTGTTTTCTGCTACTTTGCAAACATTTAAATCTATGGTCTTTGCAAGCAAGTCACTCCCCACTGTATTTCAGCACTTTCAAGTAGGAAAAAATAGAGTAAAGCATAGCAGGATGCGGAAGTCCTTCTTAGCTTTATCCACAAAAACAGGCGGCTCGTCCACCTCCAGAAGGCACCTATCCAGTCTCTGCTTGATGATTGACAGCAGTGGCTAAATGGCCCCAGAGTTAAGATTCCCTGAGACATGGAAAGTTCTTCAGGTTTTTTCAACTTTCAGAACCAGTTAACAAATCCTTGGTCTTCATGGGACACTCCAAGAATTTGTCCCATAAAGCGTTGGCCTTCTGTTCATTAGACTAAGCCAGACAGTTACTTCACTTCTTCTCATAAAACTTGTTTTCTATACTGCTGACTCGCCATCCTCTATTAGTCTACATTATTTTTGAAGTGCCAACAGTGGGCACCAGAATTACAAGAAATGTATCTTTTGTTTATAAAATTGTACAGTGCCTTCAACGTGCAGAGAAGAAATTAACATTAAATGTGAAGGAAATACACCTATTCCAAGTTCCAGTAATTTAAAGGTAAGAACGTATTCAAAGGGATTTGGGTAAAAATATAAGGAAGGGGAGACAAAACAATTGTGACAATGTGCTAGCAACCACAAAGTCAAATAGAAGGCCTGCACAATGGACAAAAGACAGAACTTTCAGAAGGAGCGGGGAGGGGAGAGACAGCGAGAGAGGGACTGAGATTTCAATTATTTGCACATCTGCTCAAAAACTAGCTTATGCATGATTGCAAAGTCTTTCAGTTCCTCCGTGGTCTTGCTGACTTTTGTCTTCCAGAAGGCAGAGAGAGAGAAGACAAGGGCATTGCTTTTCCTCAATCTGATCCCAATCAAAAGGAAGAGCTGGCGGAAGAGGAAAAAACCATGGAAATCTGGGCAGAAATAACATCATCTTGGGGTTCAAGGTATTACAGAGTGAGAAAACGGAGCACAGCCGTACACGCACATTAGATTTCAGGAGACCAGCAGCTTTAGAGAAATCCTAGGCAGAATCTCACAGACAAAATCTCTCAGATAAAGGAAGTGCAAGAGAACTCAGAACTAAAAGGAGGGAAAAAGCAGCTCAGGAACCCACCCAAGATGCCCAGGGAGCTTTTGACCAAAGGGACAAGGGAGACGGGTGTCAATCCCAGAAAGGATGCCTGTCAGACAGCAGCTAATGCAGGAAGTGGGAGCCCTTTAAGAGCCAAAGGAGCAGAGCTCACAAGGGAAGCCAAAAGTAATAAAAGCCCCTTTTGGCTCTAGGGGTGGCAAAACCAGGGGGAGGGAGGGGTGGGCAGCTGCTAAGAGGTGGAAGGCCAGGTGGGGAGAGGGCCCAGTTCCTATGTGGCTTCTGGCTTCTCCTATGGGGGGAGTTGCATTCAAAGGGCTCTAAGTAGGATGGTGACCCAAAGGAGGGAGTGGTAAAGAAATGGCAGTAAAGAGAGGTTGAGATTGCGGCCTCCAAAATCAGATCCACCCAAGAGGCACAAAGGGACTTGGGGGTGCTGTCTTGGAGGACTTCCTGGTGCAGCGGAGGAACCATGCAAGACTGGAGCATCAGAAGTTCAGAGAAGGCGAAGGCTTCCCCCCCTTTCAAAAGGGGGGGGGGGGGGGAGAATGGACAGCAAAGCACCATCCTGCCTGATGTGAATCCTGGCCAAAATTCTGGAACCGATGACTAAACAGTTGGCTTGTGTACACTGGGGGAAGAATGCATTGCTTGGCAAAAGCCAGCAGGGGTTTACAAAGAGTAAATCCTGCCAAACCAACCTGATCTCCTTTTTTGATAGTCACCAGTTGAGCTGACCCAGGAATGCAGCACGCTCAACGTGTTTTAATTTTTGGAAGGCATCCAACTCGTGTGACTCCAGCAGAGAAAATGGCAAAGGTAGGCTGGACTGGCCTATCGGATGGCACAGCAGGGCTGGCTGAATAATCATGCCTTGGGCAAGGACAGTCATACCTTCAGTCGGTCCACGTGAAGCTGGAAAAAGTGGAGCAGCACTGGCAACTCCAGGCTAAAGTCCAAAGCAATGGGGTAACGTATGGAAGCAGCTCAGGTAGGTACTTCCCTAATTCGCTGGACTAGAACAGGATGGAGATGATTTACGGCACAGACTTGCAAAAGATTTATGTCTGTAGCTTTATTGATTTTCTCCCTGTGGCGTTGACTTCCTGGCCTGGTCTACTTCATGGGCTTATTTACAAATGACCTAGACAAGAAGTTAGAAACCGTGACTACAAGGTAGTCCCTTGATTTATGACCACAACTGAGCACAAAATTTCCACTGCTAAGCGAGACAATTGTTAAATGCGTTTTGCCCCATTTTAAGACCTTTATGCCCAAGTTGTTAAGTGAATCTGTAGTTGTTAAGTTAGTAACACGGTTGTTACCAGAGGCCTGAAGAAGGCTTCTGCAGGCCAAAAACTAGCCCTGTTTTGTCACTTCCTGTTTTTTCTGAAAACACCAGAAGTGACGAAACGGGCCTAGTTTTCGGCCTACAAAGCCTGCAGAAGCCTTCCTCAAGCGGCAGGGGTGGGTGGGTGGGGATTGCGTGTGTGTGGGGGCACGCGCATTGCCTTCTGGGTGCTGGCACACAAGTGCGAGCTTGCAAGCACATGCACAATTTTTGGCACAGGAGCCCAAAAAGGTTAGCCACCACTGGCCTATGCCATTCCAGACAAATGGCTGTCCAGTCTCCATTGGAAAGTCTCCAGGTTTCCTTTCGGTTATCCTTTGGCCAGACTGTTCTAGAACAATAAATTCTATTCTGGCATTGCATTTGGAGTTTGATCCTAGGTAGAGGCAGATATTTCTCTCTCTGGGCACGATGAGAATCTATCTACCGAATATAACTCCGCACTGGCGACAGGAAGGTCATCCGGCCAGTAAACACTCAGCCCTATTCATTTGCCCAGACTCTACCTCGCAAGGGATTATGGGATCATGAAAAGAAGATGATTGGATTTTGAGAAGGAAACTGACAAACTCAACTGCTTTTGGAAAACAAGAGGCATACATAAAATGGACGGGGAATGTTTGGACACGCTGGCAGGCGGTGTCTGGAGAAGAAAAGACTAAAAGGAAATACAATCACTATATTCAAGTTGCTGAAAAGCTGCCACTAACAAGGTGCAGAAGAAGCGTTCATATTTGTCCAGAATATAAGACAAGAAGCAATGGGTTTAAACTGCAGGTGGAACGTATTTGATTTGAGCATCAAGAAGACTATCCTAACCTTAAGAGTTGCTTAACAATGGAATGGGCCGCCTTGAGAGCGGATGGACTTCCTTTCGCCGGAGCTCTTTCAACATAGGCTAGCCGACCATCTCCTGGCAATGCTGTAAGAGCGAGTTACTGCTTTGGCAGCCAGGTGAACTAAAGGATCTTGAAGGCCCCACCAACCATTATGTTCTATCATTCTACAAACAGTATAGTTGTTTATTTAAAGATGATGCTTCATTGAAAGTGCTGAGAGCAGCTTTCTACTCACACCCAGTCCTTGTGGTATCAAGTATGTACAGGCCCTACAGGCTTCATCACAAAGGCAAATATTAGATGAGGTACAAGTGTACAGTAAAACAGCGGTATTTACACAGGAGAAAGAGTGGGTAGCTCTCCATGCCTGAAATTCTTCATTCTCTGATGAAAGAACCAGGCTGTGGAACTGATAAAGAACCAACCCCCCAAGGAATGTTATACCACAACCCCTTCCAAACTATTTGCTATAAAAACAATTTTACTAGCTAGCTGAAATACGGCAGTTAAGCAATGAAGAACCATCTTCCCATGGGGCCCGCTTGTTCCTCGTGTTGGGCCCGGAGAAGAGAAAGAAGACTAGGTATGGGTGATTCTGATAACTGAAAATCAATCACCAGGATACCACTTGTACCCAAGTTCAAGTTAGAACTAACTGAAAATCCAAAACCTGTTTGGAACACAAAGTCACCAAATGCTTTCTAAAAGCCGAGCCATGGCTGTTCCTGCATTGAAAATGTAAGGATGCTTCCTCTTTCTAGTCTAAAAATGAAGAATGAAGCCCATGTACTGCAAACACGGCGACTTTTGCCTGCCTAAGCTAGAAGGGCACTTGCTGCCCCTCTGCCTCTAGTAATCCAGGGGCTGTTTCTTTGGTCAATATTAGAAGTGTTTCAGATTAAAAGCATCCTTTCTTTAAAAAGTCTGCAAGTATTCTGAGTTCAGAATACATGTCTCAGACTCAAAACAGGCCTGTCTTTGAAATACTTTCAGAATGAGACAAGCAACCCGGTTCCTTCTTGAAAGAGCTGAATTGGGGCATTTCAAGTTTGAAATAGGTTGGATTCAAAGCACCTGCATATCTCTAGATCAGCGTTTCTCAACCTCTGCAACTTTAAGGTATGTGGATTTCAACACCTGCCCAGAATTCTTCAGACAAGCAAGTCTGGGGAAGGCTGGGAATTGAAGTCCAGATATCTTAAAGTTTCTGAAGTTGAGAAATGCGGATCTAGGTGGCCCATTGAACCTAATGTAGAACAAGCAAACAAAACAAGCGAAGGCAAGTCTGTGCAAGGATTCTGAAGTTCTTTGAACCCAAGGGATTTACTCCAATCCAGGAATGAATGCCATATAAAATACTCCATTCCACGAGAAAGGTGGGGCCTTTGGGGGGGAATTCAGGAAGGTGAACTTCGTCCCTCCTCATTTGCATCTTCTGCACTTACCATCCATGAGAAGCCAGTGCCCAGTTAAGACCCAGATCAGGACGAGCATCACGGAGAGCGAGAAAGAGAGCAGCTCTGCAGCAGTGAAACGCCCACAGCATCCAAAGGAAATCCTGGAAAATATGTGCACAAGTTTAAGATCCTCTCAACAAAAGGAGAGAAAACATCTCCAACTCTCTTTCTATGGACTCCAACAAGCGCACTGGAGCATTAGAAAAGGGTCCCTCAGAAAGATCGGTCCTCCAAAAAGCACTAAGGGGAACCACAAAAGCTTATTTTGGATCAGCCATTCGATTTCTGCCTTTCAGAAGGTGTCACAAATATGATCATATAATGGTGCCATACCTGCATTCTAAAGCAAAGTACAATTTAAAAAACAAACAAACCCAAAACTCTGATTAAAATTACTAAACTAATTTGGAAACGTTCTTTTCTACTACAATTCTCTTGAATTATTTGTTTTCAACCAGATATAAACTAAACAATACAAAATTAATCACAAAATTGATGTTGTACCCACTGAGCTAATTGTTAGTAACAAAATATATTTGCCATAAAATATCTATGAGAATACAAGTTACAAAGTGAGTAACACAATTAATCACAAAGTTCAAGTGAGTAACTGTGAATCTAAAATCTATGTATTACTATAATAAAATAGGAATAAAGTAACTAACAGCTATAAATAAATATAAATTCTAAACTCTGAAAACCTCTGTACAGTTTATTGAAAATCATGTGACTTACTTAGATATGTAACCAAATTTAAAAATTAATTATGCATTACTTTAAAAAGCATAAAATGACAGATATACATTGTTGGCTGCTAAGATCAAGATAAAAACAGACTGTTTTAACCGAATTAATATTAACTGGATATCAATTCTAGCAGTGTTGCACATAGTGCACAATTGGCTACGTTATAAGCCAGAGGTGGGGAAACCATGGCTTCTTTATGACTTGTGGACTTCAACTCCCAGAATTCCTTAGCCAGCATGGGAATTGAAGTCCACAAGTTGATGTCCACAAGTCATTCTGGGAATTGGTCCACAAGTCATAAAAGGACCAAAGTTCCCCACCCCTGTATGTAAGCAATGGAAGAATTATTGTGCAAAAATACTAATACAGAACTGACTTGCACAGTAACTTTAGGAGCCCTGATGGTGCAATGGTTAGAATACAGCATTGCAGACTGACTCTGTCCATAGCCAGGAGTTCAATGCCAATGGCTCACGGCTGACTCAGCTTTCCATCCCTCTGAAGTTGGTACACTGAGGACCCAGATTGTTGGGGGTCAAAGGCTGGTGGGGGAGGAGGAAAGGGGATGGTTCTGTATACGTGGTGGGCAAGCACACGCACGCAGCTCCATTTGCATGAGTGGCAGGCACACACACCCGTTCGTGCAAATGGAGTGTGCGCGTGAGTGAGGATGCACGCACACTTGCCCACCACTTCCATGGCCCGGTTCTGAAAGACTCAGGTGGGCCGTGAGCTGTGGGTTGGGGACCCCTGCTGTAAAGCACTATGAAACGGTATAGTAAGTCTAAGCGCTGTTGTTATTGCTAACTTAACAAGTCCTGAGTGAATAAGGGTTGCGCCTATTAGCTGTGCAGATGAGGAAGCATGCTAGTGGCCGTTTCTATGAAAGGGGGCTGGCTCCATGTGCTCCCAACATAAAAGGAAATTTCAAAGATGCCATCCCTGACCGTTTTTCTCTTGGAGAATATTTGTAGCTTTATTAAGTAGGGCCAGAGAATATATCATGCATCTCCCACTTCAGGATGGTATCTCATTTTCATTATCTTTATAAATAATCCAAAGCAGCGAACAGATCTAAATTCTATCCAAATAACAGATAATCAGATAAGAGATAATGAGAGTTGGAAGGGACCTTGTAGGTCATCTAGTCCAACCGTGCACCCAAGGAGACCCTACACCATTTCTGACAAATGGCAGTCCAATCTCTTCTTGAAAGTCTCAAGTGAAGGCGCTCCCACAACTTCCGAGGGCAACTTCTGTTCCCTTGGTTGATTGTCCTCACTATCAGAAAGTTTCTCCTTATTTCCAGGTTAAATCTCTCCTTGATCAGTTTCCATCCTTTATTCCTTGTCTGGCCTTCGGGTGCTTTGGAAAACAGCTTGACCCCCCTCCTCCTCTCTGTGGCAGCCCCTCAAATACTGGAAGACTGCTCTCCTGTCTCCCCTGGTCCTTCTCTTCCCTAGACTAGATTTCAGAGTCTAGACTTCAGAGGAGAGCATGGATTCAATCGATCTTGTATACTGGGGGAGTTTTTTCCCATGTCCCTGCCCAAATTGAAAAAAGCCAAAGCGAAATGATGGTGAAGAACTGGAGCCGTCATTCTCTCCCTAAAGGCATGGCAACCCACAGAAGATGCTCCATCACAAGGAGAGGGTCTGTTTGTGACATGGAGGTGGGGTGGAGAGAAGAGGGGCTTTGGGGTTGTGGCCCCACGACTAAGTATGCCCCCCAGGCATGTTCATCTCTTTACCCTGGACTCCAGAAAGCTCCTTCTCCTTTAAGGAGGCCTTTGATGTCTGGCCATGTTTTATTTGAGTAGTTAACCATTTTTTACTTATGCTGTCACACTGTAAAATTGTTATATAAAGACATTTTTACACAACAATGTTGTGGATTGGACCAGCATATGATTAACAGACAGATAGACAGACAGACAGTATTGTTACAACACTGTTTCAGTATTGATAAAGGAGAATATTTGTAGCTCAGGGTTGAAATGAAAGGTCCTTGGTGCCTCTGAGTTTTCTTGCAGACGTTTCATTACCCAAACTAGGTAACATCTTCAGTGATAGCAAAGTGTGAGGTTTGTTCTCAATTCATATTCTTGTGGCTTGTCTTATCAGTGTGGGTGGAAGTGATCTTGGAGGTTCTTTGGTTAGACGGTTCACTGTTACTGTTATTTGGCAGTTTCTTGATTGGAGGATTGTGTACTTGATTGTTGATCTGATGTTAACATTAGTGTCAATCGATGCTCATCTGGATACTGATTGCTGGTGAGGAGGTGTTTGGTCTCTTTTGTCTAGGATCAAGTAGACGCGACCTAATGTGGGTAACAAAACATCTGCAAGAAAACGACCCAGCTCAGAGAGCACCAAGGACCCCTTGTGTTTCGGTATTACCTGGGCACCAGCACTGCTCCACATTTCCAGGGAAAAGGGAATTTGGGTTTTCTTGTCTGAGGCCAGAAAAGATTGCACATGGTACCTTCTCTGCACGCATGAAAAGCCTTGCAGAACTCACTGCTAAAAGCTATTTCACCACCAGTCCAACAGGATCTCTTAATGACACAGAAAACGAGCAAACTTCCTTCTTACTTGTTTTGAGGTGAACAAGGTCGTGTTAAATACTGGCACATTGGGAGCAGGAGGAAAGCAAAGGCTATTGTTGCAAGGACTGCGGAGAAATAGAAAAAAGGGGGGAAATGTCATTATTGCAAACAAAAAAATCAAAAAAATCCAAGAAAAGCAGACGTCCGCCATGAACTCAGGCGATTTTGTTTTCAAGAGTCTTGCTCTTGAAGAACGTATCAGTATCCTCGTTGATTGCTATCCAATACTTTAGACCCACGAAACAAATACTTTCTGAAATGGAGATGTGTCTATGACATTTGGCAGAAGACAAAAAACTGGGCGCAGTATACCAGAGGCTGCCTTTTTGTGACAGAGCCCAAGTTTCAGCCCACAGACTCGGGCTGACGAAGATACAACTGGGAAAGTTTAGCAACATCAGCAGCACATCTGGACTCTCATCTTCCGAGTTCTTCTCCGCAGCCTCACTGAAAGAAATCGGCACCTGAGGCTCTTGCGGCGTTTCTAACCGCTTAAATATCGTTTTGGAAAAAGAGCTTCCCAGCGGATTATGTTGTACTGTTATTTCATTTTAACTGTTTTATTCTACAGGTTTATGGCCACCCTTCAATTTTATGGTGGTTTACCAAAAAAAAAAAAATATTACTACCCTAAAAAGGTAAAAGAGAACCAATGCAATGTATAAAAAGCAGCATAAAAACAAGCGAAGCATAAGAAACGTAAAATGATTTTAAAAATAGCCGAAATAGGTGAGATCAGGCATTTGGTGTGTTGGGGGATAGGGGGGAATGACTGCTGTGTTACGTATTTCCAAATCAAGGGTTGACAATTTGGTTGTGCCCAAATAGTTTATGCTACAACTCCCAGCATGCAACTCACTTCTGGTCATGCTGACTAGGGTTGACAAAGTAAATACCTTTTATTCAGCCCTCTTGGTACACACACAAGGCCCTTTGGCAAACATTAGACTAGATTTTTCAAACTGTTCCTTGGAACCCCAAGGGTGAAAAAAAGCATGATTTTGCCAACAAGCCTGGGGACCCAGAATCCATCAACTGGTTGGTTTGACTATTGTCACCAGAGGTGGGTGGAGGTTTATTGGGATTTTATTTCTTTAAGATGTATGAAGTCACTGTGAGTGATTTGGGAAACCATTTAAATGCCCTTAATTAAAAAATAAAATAAAATAAAAATCAATAAAATAAAATAAGTTTCTCAATTTCTGCCACTAGCACTGTATTTCTTGATGAGGACTTCCAGTTTACAATCGTGAAACAACTGGGAGACCCCTCCTTGAGACCACCAGCCTCACCTGCTGTGCATATTGTAAAAACCACCTGAACCGAGTCAAAGAAGAAGAACATAACCAGGAGAGACACGGATGCCCCAATGGGCAGGAAAAGCGCCTGTGTCGAATCAATGGTCTGGATACCTGCAGGGCAGGAGGAAAAGTAACAATTATTTGGCATCACACAACAGCCCCAGCTACAAGGGCATCAGCCTAGATCCTCTTGGTGCCACACAAAGAAATAAAGCTAAAGTGACAGGCTAGATACACACATTTTTAAATTGCAAATAGGAAACGTTCAGAAGAGGAGAAAAACAAGAAGTATAATATAGTCCTTGAGTTATGGCTACAATCGGGACCAGAATTTCAGTCACTAAGCAATGTGATCGTTAACTGACTCCTCTTATTATGACCTGATTTTATGACCATTCTTGTAAACTTCATTTACAGTGATCATTTGCACTATGAAGTTTATCACTGGGATCATTAATTAAATCTGCTTTGGCTAATTGGCTTTTTAATCCAGCCTGAGAAGATTTTGTTCACTTTGAAATAAATTCAGAATCAATTAAAATATTTTGTCCTCAAGAATAATGTATATCTGGAAAGCTGAAACTGAATGACCGTTCTGAAGGGTAGGGTTTAAAGTGGTTGTCACAATTCAGTCTCTTCTCCATTCAATTATCTGAAGTCCATTATTATTTTTATTCTAATGTGTTAATTGTTAATCTTGTAGTTTCAATGCTTTTATATAAAATTCTAATAATTAAAAAACTAAAAGCTCATAGCTTATTAGGATACAGTTCAATACTTTGCACTAACCTACTTATATACCACCAACACCTCTTAAACTAAAAATATTAAAAATGGAATGAATCCCACTATATTTTATATGCCTTTCTTCAAAGTAAAGATGCTGTCAACTCGTACATTCTTATGCCTGTTCCCGAGTTGACATAAGAAGGAGGGGGCAGATGTATTGTATTGTACTACTTGTAACTTCCAAGATCAGGTTAATTTTCTTAAAAGTGTTTCATCTATATTTTATAGACAACAGCACTGCTACTTCAAAATGAAATAACCATTATTAACATATATTAGAATTGTATAATTTTAGATTGATTGTATTAGTGTAGGGCAAATATAATTATTGCAAGGAAAGATAGTGAAAGATTTATAAAATATGGATATTGTTCTACATTTCTAGCTCATGCAAGGTAATCTGAGTAGGCTCCATTTCATTTTAATTCCTCAACATGCTCCTGAAATGTGTCATGTATTATAGGTGGCCCCAACCATGGAATAATTTTAAGATTTACTGTCTAGACCACTAACACAAGAAGCAGATGACAGAACTGAACAAACAAGTTACTCTCCCCATAGGACTAAGAGATAAGCTTTCACTGATCTCACAATCCCAAATGGCTTAACTCAGAGTCCGGATCCTCCTAAAAACATCTCATCGGGAGGTTCTAGGACTCACTGGCACTGTGGCTGCTTCTGCAGAGGCCGAACCTTACACAACCTGTGATTAGCTATCCACTAACTTTACTTCTGACTTTTATTTGGAGTTTGTCATTGTTGCCTTCCTTTTATTAATTTCCCCCTTTCCACAAATAAGCTCATTTTTGTATCTTGCATATTCCAGCACTATTTAAAAAGAAACATTTAACTAAGCTAGTCCTTGTTTTATGACATTGCAGGGTCTGTTTTTCACTTTGGGCAAACCATTCCAGAGAACTTTTCTTTTTAATATACTTTTTGTAGAGCTCGGTAAAATTGAAGGCTCCTTTGGAAGACAATACCTTGGGGGTGGAGCCTAACCTTAATTCCTATGGGGGAAAGCCCCACCCCTTTCCATTAACAGACTATTTTTAAACATCCCAACAGTTTTGCAGAAAGGGCCTCAGTCCCATTTCTTCCAGCAGGGCTACACTGAAAGCTAGATTGGCCAGCTGTGGGAAGCATCCAGTGCTAGTCACAGTCTACCCCCAAAAGTAGCACTGTCATGAAAGCTGGCCTTTGAAGGAAGCCTCTTACTGTTATTGGTGCTACCGCCATTGAAGGGTCCAGCCGAGTTGCTGCTGTCCTTTTCCTTGTCTTGGTTCTCAAAGTCCATGTTCAGGGACCTGCAGAAAACAAGCACAGGCAAAATACCTGCTTTACATTTGGAAGGGCCAGAACTTTGATGTCTTTAAATGGAATATCAGTGCAATCAAAACATGCTTTTTATCATTTGTACCCAATTTTTGGTAGAATTTTCTAAGCATCTTACACAAATAGTAGATGTATTAACAAAAATCAATTATGCAGAAAATTATGAAATTTTAGCAATGTAAATGCCAGCAATCACAGAATCAAAACTTAGCAACACGATTCATTAAAACAACCTTATGCACAAGAGTCAATTTTGCTTTTATTAAAGTTTTGCATTCTTCCAAAGGCATTTTTTTCTAGTTTTGCTGTATAGAAAGAGAAGCAAAACAATAAAATATTATTACAATATCAATTATAATAGCTTATAAAATCAATATGAAGCCAATTTCAATTTTCAGATTTAGTTAGGACCAGCTGTACATTCCTAGGGAGATCATTCTGCAGCTGAGCAACATTAATAAAAAATATCCTTCCTCTCAGGGCACTTGCAACACAAGCTCATCTTATCTGTTCTTAAATATTTGGCCCTTATATGCACATAGTTCATTTTTACTGCTAAACTGGAGTTTACAATTAAGATGTAGTATCAAATCAAACTGGACATCCATTGAATGGGATCTTCTCTAATGACTCATGAAGGAAAAAGACACTGACCAAGTTGTTGCCTTATAAAAGTCTCTGAAGTTGTTCACAGACTTGAATTTCAAGCACCTCTGAGCCCTTTTCTTCTTCAGCCCCATGCAAAGAATAGCGGCAGAGTTCTTTTCCCTGGTCAGTATCTGTTCCACTGCAACAGTTTCCAGTACAGGGAGTCTGTCTATTACAGGGAGTCCTTAACTTACAACTATTCATTTAGTGACTTAGAAATGCTACCACAGCACCAAAAGTGACTTACAATTGGTTCACACACTTACGACCATCACCGCTTCCCATGACAACATGATGAGAATTTGGGTACTTGGCAATGAGCATGTATTTATGACTGTTGCAGTGTTCTGGGGCCATGTGATCACCACTTGTGACCTTCCCAGCCAGCTGGCGACAAGCAAAGTCAATGAGGGAAGCCAGGTTAGTTTACTGACTGTGGGGAAATTGCCAGCTAGGCTGGAAGGAGAGAGTCAAGCATGGGCTTAGCTTAGAGTCCTTACGCAGCTGCAAAAGGCTTGCGCTCCCCCAAGATTAGCCACCCCAAATTACCTCAAACTGCAAGACGGGCAACATATAAATCAGTGGTCACCAACCGGTGGGCCGCAGCTCACTGGTGGTCCATGAGAAAATTTGGGTGGGCCACAGCATGCTGAAGACCAAATGGCTGGCAGGGAGGTGGAGCAACCCTGCAGTCCTCCCTAGCAAACCCATGTCATGGCTGCTGCCTCCTGCCTCAGTCCACCGAGGAGGCCGAGCCGCAGCGGGAGGAGCGCAGATCTCCTGAGCTGCAGGAAGCGGCTGACAGCGATGCTCTCAGGTGAAGATGTTGCGAGGGGGAGGCTCGACCCCCTCTTCCTCCTCGATACGTGAGGCAGGAGGCAACACCAGTTCTGAGGTTCCTTCCCCCCCCGCCCCCTCGCAGGCCAGTGCACACCTGGGAAGGATTCCAAGGCCCTGATCTCCCGTGCATATGAGTCCATCCGCTGCCTGCATCAACCCTGTTGCCACACCTCCCCGCCAGCCATCTGGTCTTCAGCATGTGGCTCATTGGCCTCCAGACATCAGAAAGAGGGAGAAAGGCAGAAAGAGAGAGGGAGGGAGGGAGGGAAAGAGAGAGAGAGAGACGGGGAAAGAAAGAAAGAGAGGGGGGAAGAGAGAAAGAGAAAGGGAGAAAGAGAGAGGGGAAGGGAGGGAAAGAGAAAGAGGGAGAAAGGGATAAGAGAGGGGGAAGGAGAGGGAGAAAGGGAGAGGGGGAGGGAAAGAGAGAGAGAAAGAGGGAGAAAGGGAGAAAAAGAGGGGGAAGAGATAGAAAGAGAAAGTGGGAGAAAAGGAGAGGGAGAGAAAGAGGGAGAAAGGGAGAAAGAGAGGGGGAAGGAGAGAGATGAGAGAGATAAAGAGGGAGAAAAGGAGAGGGAGGGAAAGAGAAAGAAAGAGAGAGAAAGGGTGAGGGAGGGAGAGAAAGAGAGGAAGAAAGAGAGAAAGATGTGGGGGAGAGAGAAAGAGAAAGAGAGGGGGGAAAGAGAGAAGGAGAAAGGGGTAAGAGAGGGGGAGGGAGAGAGATGTGAGAGAGAGAGAGAGAGAAAGAGGGAGAAAGGGAGGGAGAGGGAGGACAGAAAAAGAGAGAGGGAGATGAGAGAGAAAGGAGGAGGAGAGAGCCTGGTGTTTGGTTTTCTGTGGGAAATGGCTCCAAAGTTGCAGAAACAGGCAGTCAAGCTAAGTGCCTGAAGGACCCCATTCTGTCAGTGGGAGTCCAGGCGCTTCAGTGAGCAGTATGCTGGATTTATGTTAGTGGTCCCAAAATTATGAGTTCGGTGGTCCCTGAGGTCCAAAAGGTTGGCGACCCCTGCTCTAATGTTGTATGCACTGTGAGCAGAACTGCTAAGTTTATAGACAAGGCCTTTCAGCTAAGAACGCGTTGTAATGAACAGACCAGAGTATATACTGTTTTTTAGGATTTAATATTTTACTCGAACGCTTCCTGGGGTCCTCTGTAAGGGAGATGGGCGGTTTCTAAATTTGATAAATAAAATAAAAACAAAATAGATTGGGGTATCATGTAAAAGTGATGTCGCTTTGTAGAGTAAGATGGGCAGCATTTAAACTATATTAAATTAAATATTTGAATGTTGATTCTTTGTATTTAGCACGTATTTTATTATTGTATTTGCTTTTACCTATTTTATTTGGGAAACCTAATTTGTGTTTAATCTTTATTTTTTATTTTTTAAACAGACCATAAAACTAATTAATAATAAATTATCTACCTACCTACCCACCCACCTATCTTCCCTATAAGCTTCCTTCTCTTCAGTACAACAAAAATAGCAATTTTAGAACATTTCAATTCTTCCCCAAAGAATCTAATCTCTGTGAATTTAACAAAAACAATACTGAACAAGAGCAGCTACTGCACAATACTGTGCTATTTTTAGATTTCCCAGGCTTCTGTAATAGTTCTGGAGCTTTTGCTTATTTTTTTTAGAAATTCAAGGAATGTGTTGCTCTTTCCCTGAATTATCCGGCGTGTTTCAGATAAAAGAGCCAGATTGCAATTTTTATTGCAAGTTGGATTAAAATGAGCCATAAGAATAAATTGACAAATGCTTCAATTTTCACCTTTAAATAAGTCACTCTAAAAGCAATTACTTCTTCACAACCTTTATAAATATAAAGCATCTTGGCAAAGTTTCAACGAGGTCCCACTCGCCATCTTCAGGCTGGTGCTTTCAGCTTCGGGCTTGTGCAAGCAAACCATGATCGGAGCTGCTGTCTCCCTATATATATACTGGTGGGGAGGTTGGCTCTGTTGTCATTTCTTGATCGGTTGATGGAGTTGATGTTTGCAGATTGGCTGGCTTTTTCATGAGAACATGTGTGGCTGAGGTATTGGCTGTGTGTCTATCTGCCTTCTATAGTTGTGCTTTTAAAGTTGTAGCAACGTTTCGGCAGAATCTCATCTGCCATCATCAGGCTTCTGTGTTGTGTTCATCTGTGAGTCAGGCTTTCACAGCCTTTTCTGTTTTAAATTTGGGGCTAGCCTACTACTGTGTTAGAATGATTTTTTTCTTCTTCCTGATTGGTTGGGAGTCTTGGTCTGTGTTTATTGGTCTTGGAGTTTGCTGCGTTCTGCTTGATTGGTGTTTCTAATATCTTCTGTCTGTTTTGTAGCTTTTTTGTCTTGATTGGCTGGCAACCTGTATTGGAGGCTTTTAGTGCAGCTTGGCTTCAAGTAAAAGGACGGCCATCATTTATAGGAAGCTAGGTTTCATCTGGGTGCCTGGTTGGGGTGTGTTTGAGCTGGAGGTATCGGGGGAGTCTGTTTGTGCCAGGTGTTTGCTTAGCTTGTGGTGTGGAGATTTTTTTGTTTGAGAGTGCGGGCTTCCAGATAATTGACAGCCTGGTGGAGTCATTCATGCTTTCAGGTCTTTTTTCAATCTCTATGGCTTCTCTGATAATTCTGTAGCTGGGGTTTTCTATAGTGGCTAGGGTTTTGGTGCCATTCAAGTCGATGCTATGACCTGTGGCTTTCATGTGTTGTAGTAGTGAGGAAGTGTGTTCTAGCTTTTTTACTGCATTTTTGTGTTCATCTAGGCGGGTACTTATTCTTCTATTGGTCTGTCCAATGTATGTGACAGGGCATGATGCACAGGGGACTTCATATATGCCCTGGTTTTCCAGGTCAATTTTATCTTTGGGGTTTCTTAGGATGGCTGCTATTTTTCTGTCTGTTTTGAAGGCAGTCTTGATGTGATGCCTGTGTAGTATCTTACTGATTTTGTCTGTAGTACCTCTTATGAGGGCAGGACAGCTGTTCCATAGGTCTGTTCATATTCTAGGTCTCCACTATGTCTCAGTGTGTTTTTGTGGATCAAGCTGGTGATTTTGCTTTTATGGAAGCCGCTGGCTGTCAGTATTTTAGTCAGGGTGCATAGTTCAGTCTTTATGTGTGTTTTGTCTGCCAGGCGTTTGGTTCTGGCAATTAGTGTTTTGGCCACGGAGTTTATCTGTGCTGGGTGGTGGTGGGATTGGGCGTTGAGGTATCGGATGGTGTGTGTTTTCTTCTGGTATAAGGTGTGTCCTAGTGTGCCATCTGTTTTTTTGTAGATTAGTACATCTAGGAATGGTAGTTGTTTGTTTGTTTCCATTTCCATGGTGAATTTGATTTTGGGGTATGTGCTGTTTAGGTGTGTTAGGAAATTGTTTAGGTTTTCTTTTCCATGGGGCCAAATAACAAATGTGTCATCGATGTATCTTAGCCATAGTTTGGGTTTATGGGTGGCATTGGCTAGGGCTCTGGATTCGAATTCTTCCATGAATAGGTTTGCAATGATGGGTGACACTGGTGTTCCCATATAGGCTCTTTCAATTTGCTTGTATCTTTGTCCTTCGTATATGAAATATGTGTTGGCTAAGCAGTATTCTGTTAGTTCCGTGAGGTGTTGGAGTGGTTGGTATTTATTTTTGATGATTTCGAGAGTTTCTTTTATTGGGACTTGAGTGAATAGTGAAACCACATCGAAACTTACAAGCAGATCTTCTTGTTCCATGTGTAGATCTTTGATAATTTCCAAGAGGTGGTATGAGTTTTGAACATGTGAAGCTGCTGCTTCAGCATGGGGCTGTAGCTGCTTTGGCTAGGTTTTGTAGTGGTGCTCCTCTGGAGCTGACTATGGGTCTGAGAGGTATGCCTTCTTCGTGTATTTTTGGGAGGCCGTATAGTTTGGGGCATCTGGAAGATTTTTCTCTTGGGATATACATATACATACATACAAACACACACACACACACACACACACACACACACACACACACACACCCATATTCCATGAAAGCTTCCAGGAACAATTATATGTTAAATAACCTGTTCTTCAGTTCTGGCCTGCTTTGCAATTCTACATTTCAGGGAAATAGCATCAATATACAGTACATTCCTACTTGAAAGAATTTCCTCCTGGGCTCTAATGTATACATGGCGAGCAGAGCTGCTAAGTTTGTAGCCATGCTGGGGAGGAGGAGGAGTAGCAACAGACCAAAGCCAATGACCTTACCTGAAGCTGCCGTAAACAATGAGAAGAATAGAAATTAGGAACGTGGATACTTGACTGGAGTCCACAAGGGAGTAAGCCCTGAAAGGCAAGTGAGACACAGCATATTACAATAATGAACCACTACAATTTAAAATTTGATCATTCCAAAACTGGGCAAAAGTTTTATTGAAAATTCAGAATAAGCCTCAAAGCACCAGTCGCAATATCTAACTTGTCTATTTGCTCAGCTACTCAACATTCACCCGTTTGCCAGACACCATGACTCCAAACACAGGCATCCCACGAGAACTAAACACACTATTGCTGGAACAGATGGGCTACAAGAATGTCCACGTTCCAGGAAAATTGATGGGGCTGCAAAGGTTACACCTTGAGAAGACCAGAGGAGTGGAAGGGATAGGGGAGTTGCCTCAAATACCTTAAAGGCTGCCATGGAGAAGAAAGTTACGGCCTATTTGCTACCTTTCCAGACTCAGAGACAAAGAAGGAAGAGATTCATTAGGTGTTCGGGAAAAATTCTGCCATGGGAACAACTGATCCACAGTTGGACTCCCTCTTTTATTGTCTGTTGAAGAAGAGGCTCGACACTGCAGATGCTGTAATTTGAAATCCTACACCAAATACAAAGCAGAACACAATGCCCCAAATGGCCTTTTTCCAGCTGCACCACTTCATGATTCAGAATATAAACTGGGTCATAATACAGAGGACTTATGCAATCGGCTTCAGGTTGGACTTCACACCCCAAGACCCATTTCTGCAGCATCTTCAATCATAAAAGGAAATAGTGCCGAAAAATTTAATTCTTCCTTGTGCCAGGTAATATTTTTATTTGGCTCTCCAATTTAATATCCCCAGGGTGATTTACAATAACTCATTAGTACACAATGATCACTAGGAAAACGTATTCACAACAGAAAGACAAGAACTGCAAGAACCACACCTTCAGTAGTTGGTCAGCCTACACAGTAGGACAAACTCAAAGGCTTGTCTATCTACAGAAATACTCCAAGCTGGTGTTTCTCAAACTTGCAATTTTAAGAGGGGCTGGCAGGGGAATTCTGGGAGTTGAAGTCCGCCCCTCTTAAAGTTGACATGGCTGAGAAACACTGCTCCAAGCTACTTTCAAGCTCTACATGCGATGACTATTGCTAGGCAGATCATAGATTTAAAAGCATTAAAAAGGTAACCAACTCTCAGTAGAAGCACCTTTGCAAAGTGTAGAGCAGGTGGGATCAAAATTGCAGGTGGGATCAAAATTGCAGGTGGGGAAGGGGGTTTAAAAGCAAAAAGATGCTTTCAATTTACCTCCCCCCCAAATTTGCTCCTCTTGTACGCACTTGCATACTTCTGTTTCAATTCTATTAGACAGTAACATGAAATTCAATAGGAATTGGACTGGAAGAGCTCCAATGTTCCTTTGAACCCTATTATTCTATGTTCAAATTATTTAAGAACAGGTAGTCCTTGAGAAATGAGAGTAGCTAGGACCGGAATTTCCAATGCTACACAATGCAGTCATAAAGTGAGACATCACATGACCATACTACCATGTTTCTCCAAAAACACAACTTATACTTAAAACAAGCCGTAGCCTGATTTTCACACCTGTGCCTACGCTCCGACACCTGTTGCGACACTGCCTGACTTCTTCTGTGGCTGCTTGTGATCAGATGCCATGTGGTGCATTGCGCCAGCGCTGCTGCTCATGGCATGGTGCTATGTGGTGCATTGTGCCAGTGCTGCGCATAGCTTGTGGCACCAGTGGCACCACTCGCTGCAGGACACTGCAAGGCATATCACGTAGTTGCTGCCATTCATGCAAGACAGACAGGGCGTTGGTACTTACCTGACACACCCGTTCTCTTTGAGCTGTGAAGAGCATCCAGTAGTGGGGAGGTGCTTCAGTCTCTGCATGTCTAGGCTGGGCTTAATTTGTGAAACGCTCCTCCTCCTCCACGGGACTCCTCCCCAGCGTTCCCCAGTTTTGGCGAAGATGGGAGAAATAACCGCCCTCGTCCTCAGTCCCCTAACAAATTCGTTGGTCGAAACAGGACCCCACCAGATGGAAAAAAGGGTGGGGCTGGATGCTTTTCACAGCTCAAAGAGAACGAGCGTGTCAGATAAGTACCAACACCCTTTCTCCCATGAGCTGTTCAGAGGCTCCAGTAGTGGGACATACCAAAGCTTGGCCTGTCCTACGGGAGGGACTCCGTCTGGCCTGGAATCTCCTCCTGGTCCCTGTGGACCCGTTGAAGAACTCTTCTGCCAAAGGAGGCCTCAGCGGATGCAAACACATTTATTTTATAATGCCTAATGAATGGCGATGGAGAGGCCCAGGTTGCGGCTTGACAAATTTCAGTTATTGGTGCCTGTGTGGCCCACGCTGCCAATGTTGCGGCGCTCCTTGCTGAATGAGCTGTTATGCCCCTGGGCACCTGCAGTAATTGAGTCTGATACGTTTTCGTTATTGCGGCCCGTAGCCAACGGCCTATTGTAGAAGATGAGACCTTGCATCCCTGAGTGTTGGGCTGAAAAGACACAAATAAGCCTTCCGTTTTTCTGAAAGCCGCTGTGCAGTTAATATATACTTGCAATACTCGCCTCACATCAAGCCTATGCCATTGTAGTTCCAACCCTTGGGATGGTCTGGGACCAAAATTAGGAAGTATCAGCTCTTGTGCCCTATGAAAAACCGAGTTAATTTTGGGTATCAACATAGGATCAGGACGAAGGACCACCCAGTCAGAATGGAAAACACAAAGATCTTGTCTTTGACAGACAAAGCTGCAAGTTCCAAAATATGACAAGCAGAAGTGATTGCTACAAGGAAAACTACTTTATACATCAGAAATTGGAGACTTGACGATTTCAAGGGTTCGAAAGGGCCCTTAGTGAGTGCGACGAGGACCTTGTTAAGGTCCGAGGTGGGATAATGGTGTACCACTGGAGGGCGTAAATTTGTGGCTCGTCGAAGGAAACTCCGTATGCGTGGATGATGGGAAAGAGATAGCAGACCTTCACAAGTGAGAACTGATGCCAAGGCCACCACCTGTCTTTTCAACGTATTAGGTGATAATCCCTTGCCAGGTCCCTCTTGCAAGAACTCTAGGATTTCAGCCACAGATGGAGAGATGGGATCAATTCGAGACTCGGTACACCATTTGCAGAAACTGGACCATGTGGCATTGTAAATGCGAGTTGTTGAGGGGTGTCTGGCGGCTTGGATAGTGGTGATAACTCTGTTGGAAAACTTTTCGCTTTTCAGACAACTCCGCTCAACCTCCAGACATTCAGGTGCAACCATTGAGGGTCCAGATGTTGAAGGGGTCCCTGGGTTAGCGAGACCCTGGCTGGCAGAATTCTCCATGGTGTTGATACAGATAGACTGTGGAGGTCTGCAAACCATGGCTGTCTGGGCCAGTAAGGAGTTACTAGAAATAGTTCCGCCCTCTCGTCTAGCAGCTTCTGGATGACCTTGGGAACCAGTGGAAGTAGCGGGAATGTATACAGAAGTCCTGGGGGCCAACGACAGTGGAGCAAGTTGAAGTTCTTCACTCCTTGCGAGGGATACCTGGAAAAAATCTCGGGAGCTAAGCATTGAGGGGGGAAACCAACAGGTCCACCACCGGCTGTCCAAATGTCCTGACCGCCTCTTGAAACAGGGTCGGATGGAGGCATCACTCCAATTGATCGATTGTGGCCCTGCTCAGCCAGTCTGCCTGTGTATTCGACAGACCCGAAATGTGCTCTGCTCTGATGGAAAGTAGGTTGCTCTCCGCCCAACGACACAAGTGCTATGCTTCTCGCATGAGATGTTTTGACTGTGTGCCCCCCTGTTTGTTTATGTGAGCTTTGGCTGTTACATTGTCGGTCAATATTAGTATGTGCTGATTGTGTACCTGTGGAAGGAAGCTGCGGAGAGTCAGGTGTACTGCTCGAAGCTCCAGCCAGTTTATGTTGCATGACTGTTCTATGGCAGACCAGCAGCCATGGGTTGTAAGCTATTGAATGTGCGCTCCCCATCCAAACAGGCTGGCATCAGTGGTGATGGTAAGGCTGGTCTGGTCCATCAGAGGAGAGATATGAGGACCTTTGATGGTACCTTGACCTTATATTTGGAGTTGCTTCGGCCGGTGCGCTGGTACGGGAGCAGGAACCACTGGGGGGATCTAGTGTGGAGCCGGGGCCAAGGGATGATAGAGATACATGAGATCATCTTGCCTAACAATTTTGATAGTTCCGCTAGGGACACCCTCTTAAGACCCCTGATCTCTTAGATTAATTGCTGAATGCTATTTAGTCTATCTGGTGACAGGTAAACTTTGCCTTCCACCATATCTATGACTGCCCCCAGATGGGTTAACCAAGTCGATGGTGTTAAATGACTCTTTTTTCCAATTTATTGAGAACCCGTGTTGTTGTAGGGATTGTAATGTGTTCTGAGTATCTTTGACTGCTTGATGAGCAGAAAATGACAAAATCAAGATGTCATCAAGATAACACTGGAGTCATACGGGGATATCAGGGAGATGAGCAGCTAGCGCTGCGAGAACCTTCGTGAAGGTCCTGGGGACAGAAGCTAGTCCGAAAGGAAGGGCCACATATTCAAAATGGTGGTTATTATAACAGAAACAAAAAGATGTGAATAGAAACCTCGCCCTCATTGGTTGGTAGCTACTGGCTGGATGGCTCGTATGACCAGTAGATGTTGGATAGCTGTTTCCATAAATTTACGTTTAACCGGATCTCTGGAAACAGGGCAGGGCATGACATGAAAAAATCTGGGGGAGTGGATTGAAACTCCAGCGCAAGGCCAAATCTAATCGTGTCTCTGACCCAGGAATCAGACGTTGAGGAGTCCCATTGGTCCGCGAATAATTTAAGGCGTCCGCCAATGGGGGTCAGGTCCAGGGAGTTATCTTGGATGTCGAAAGGACCTGTTTGCTGCTCCCCGAAAGGATCTCTTGGATTGACCACCCCTTCTGCTCCTATCCCCGAAGTCGGACCTGTCTGGCTGCTGCCCTGGTCTGAATGATGGGGGTCTCTGGTATCTGGGTGAAAAGGATCCCTGGTAAAAGGGCCGAAAGGATCCCCTCCGAAAGGCCTGAGGGTTTCTAGAATCTGACTTCCAAAAAAGGGAAGGTAGAATTTTCTTGTTGTTTTGGGTTTCAATTAGTAGCGGATTAAGGGAAGGGCCAAACAGTCTGTCTCCCACAATTGGGGATGAAGCCAGCTTGCACTTGTGCTTAAAATCCGCTTGCCAATGTTTTAACCATAGTAAGCGTCGCACTGTGACATGTGAAGTAATGGCCCTGGCTGAAAACTTGACTGCATAAGTTGCGTCAGCTGAGAATTCAGCAGCTGCTATAAGTTTTGCAATATCTTGGTGCGCTCTAATGTTGTAATTAGGGACATGTTCCCGTAAGAGGCGGAGCCATCTGAGAGAAGAACGGGTGAAGAAGGAGGCGGCCGTGGCTGCTCTGATGGCCCATGCGTCAGACTGATGGGCTCTGCGTAGGGCTAGCTCGGCCCGTTTTTTCTCTGGCTTTAATGCCTCCAGCACATCACTGGGAATGGAGGAGGACGCTAATCCCACTATAGGTTCAGAATTTTAGAATTCCTTTTAGCCTGCTTAGGTTTGTGCTGAGATTTGGCTTTGATCTTAAAGGATGAGGTCTGAGAGCTGCTACCGTCTGCCATTTTGATTGAAGTTGGAATTGCAGTATGATTGTTATACAATGCAATGCTGTGAAGGCGGTTGGCACGCCCAGGGGCCAGATCTGAGGACAGACCGGTTGCCGCGATGATGTTTTTATTGCCCCCTTTCCTTTTTTTTTGAATAATACCTATCTATAATGAGTCGTATCTCAGTAATAATATTTTATTGATATTAAAATATTATACTGAAGAGAAATTATTATAAATATATATATATATATATATATATATATATATATATATATATGGCAGTATGTATATCAACATTAATTAAGTGGCACGATGTTACGTGCTGAGAAACCAAACAGCCAAATTGAGAACGCCTAAAGGCCCAGATTGATAAGATAGAGGCCTTCAACAGCTTCCCTGCACAGGCAGACACAGGCCTAGGTGCTCGCTGTTGTGCCACTGGGTTGATTGGGCTGTGAGGGTTAAGCCAACAATTTAACTGAAAGAATAGCCTCGAATGTAGAAAAAAACCAAGACGAGGGTATAATGGTCCCCAGTGTTCCTGAAAGGAACCTCTGCTCGGAACAGAGTTACCTCACACAGCACGAAATAGAATACAGGCGCGCGGCCACAAGGTCTTGTAAGAAAAGATGGCCTCCGGCCATTAATCTTTTGGTGCGCTCCCCAGCAGCAAACTCCCGCCGTGTGAAGGAATAGCCTCCGATGGCTTTTCCTATAAGGCTAAATGGCAGGGAAGGGTGGAAGGCACTAAGCAGTTGAATCCTCCACCCCAAGTGGCATTCAGAGGGGGAAGGAAAGCAATACGACTCTGTTGGGAGCAAAGAGCTCACGCCGCTGTTTGGGTAAAAGAAACTCTGTGGCAATCTGTTGGAATGGCAGGGGTAGAAAGATCAGTTGTGGGGAGGGGGTGCGGAGCAGCCCCGAAGCCTCCCGCCGCTTTGGGGCATGAATTGGTGTTTCCCTGTAATGCGAGCCAATGTCGAGAGATTGCAATGTGATTAGAAGGCTAAAGGATTCTAAAGACAAGCTGATTAACTTTCAAACCTGCTAGCAAGGAAATAATTTTTCCTGTTTCGGCCAAGGAAGAATCACAAGCACTGCCTATCTCTCATGAGGCTGAGCCAAAACTGGGGAACGCTGGGGAGTAGTACCGTGAAGGAGGAGGAGCGTTCTACAAATTAAGCCCAGCCTAGACATGCAGAGACAGTGGAGGCTGTCCTCTTTCTCCCTTGATATTTGTATTGACTTTGGAAGTGTTGAATAGAAATATCAGAGAAGATAAAACTATAAAAGGAATGAAAATTAAAAAGGAAGAATTTAAACTACAAGCCTTTGCAGATGACCTAGTCTTTATCTTGGAAGACCCTATAGAAACAGCCTCGAAACTGTTGGAAAAGATAGAGGTCTATGGGGAGGTGGCTGGTCTGAAAATAAATAGAGATAAAACAAAGATCTTGTCAAAGAATATGTTGCTGAAACAAAGGGAAGAGTTGGCAGAACTGTTAAAAATTCAAGTTACAAACAAGGTTAAGTATCTGGGGATATATTTGACATCAAGATGTAGTACATTGAAGGAGAATAATTATATTAAACTTAAACAACAGATAGTTCAAGATTTGAAAAAATGGGAGAACTTACAATTGTCATTAATAGGAAGGATTTCAACAATCAAGATGAACATTTTACCCAGAGTCTTATTTTTGTTTCAAACAATACCAATTAGGCTTGGAAAAGAATATTTTGAGGATTTAAATAAAATTGTTTTGAAGTATATATGGCAAGGCAAGAAAGCAAGAATAAAGTTAAAGCTTTTACAGGATGCTAGATTTAGAGGAGGGTTTGGTCTGCCTAATTGGGAGTTGTACTACCAAGCTGCAAATTTGACGTGGGTTAAAGAATGGATAACATTAAGGAAAACCAGATTGTTGACATTAGAAGGTCATGATTTGTTGTTGGGCTGGCATGCTTTTTTATGGTATAAGGGAACTAAAACACAGGGGTATTTTAGAAGACATTATATACGGGAGTCTCTGTGGTTGAATTGGGAGAAGATAAAAAAACAGTGTTATTTGAAAATTCCAGTTTGGTTATCGACGATAGAAGCGTTCTCTTATCCTATAATTTATAAAAAGGAACAAACAGTTAACTATGGGGAATTATTAGATGAAAAGGGTGAACTTAAATCGATGCAAAAATTGGAAGAACAAGGTATACAGATGAATTGGTTTTCATATTTGCAAATACATTCAAAGTACTATGAGGATTCCAAAGCAGAAGGATTTTATGCTAAGCAAACTGACTTGGATAAGATTTTGATGGGTACTGATGAAAAGGTGATTAAAAAATTGTATGGTTATTTATTGCAAATTAAGCTTGAGGAAGAACAAGTTAAAGAAACTATGATTGCGTGGGGGAGGAATTTTGGATATGGGATTGATTTAGAGAAATGGCAGAAATTATGGTCGCAAAATTATAAAATGACAATGTCTACAGCCTATAAAGAAAACTTGTATAAGATGTTTTACAGGTGGCATTTTCCCCCGACAAGGATAGCAAGAATGTTCAAGAATAAATCCGAAAAATGCTGGAAATGTCATCAGAAACCTGGTTCATACTATCACATGTGGTGGACTTGTGAGGATGCTAGAAAATATTGGACTAAAATCCACATGTGGCTGGAAAAAATGACAAAGAAGCATATAGACTTGAAACCGGAGTTTTTTCTATTGGGAATCCTACCAGATACTTATAGTAAAGAGTTGAAATATTTGATTGTAAATGTATTGACTGCTGCTAGGATTGTATTTGCAAAAAATTGGAAAAATGAGAAAATTCCATTGCAAGAAGAAGTTGTAAAGAAAATTTTGGAATGTGCTGAGATGAGTAGATTGACTTTTGAAATTAGAGAGCAAGAAGATAAACAATTTTATTTAGTTTGGGATCTTTTCTATCAATGGTTGAATGATGAAATATTAAAATATAAAAGTTAGATAATAAGGAATAATAATGACTTTATTTTCCTTTTCCTTTTATTGGTTTTTGATACTATATCTATATAATAGTTTTCTTTGTTTCTTTCTTTTTCATATTTGGGATAGAATTGGTATGATTATAAGATTTGTTTTAGAATAAAATATTTAAAATATAGTTATCTCATAAAGGCATGACCGAATAAAAGTTTAGTCAAATTTTTCTTTTTTTTTCTTTAATAGCGATACTAGGATTTATAAATTTGTATTGATAAGAGTATTATATAAAGTAACTGTAATTGTGACTATGAGGTGAATGCACAAAACCGATGGACCAACCGACTTACTGTGTGTACAAAAATATGGGGGAGCTGATACTTTTATGTTTTGTTGTTGTGTTTTCTATGTTAAAAAAACAATAAAAATTTATTAAAAAAAAAAAAAAGAAGAGACTGGACAGAGCTGCTTCTGCTGCTGGACACCACCAGCCCCCATGCGCTCTCCGCCTCCTGTGGGAGGAGTACCTCCTAGGGGAGCGCCCGGCTGGACTGAGCCGGGGCAGTGGGGGGCTGCTCCTTGCTGTTTCCAGGGCAGCCCTGCGGGCCAGATCTAACCCCACTGTGTACCAGATCCAGCTTGCGGGCCTTGAGTTTGATACCCCTGAGCTAAACAAATAATAAATAAATGAAGACCATAGCTAGAATTTAATATTTCACACTCCTTAACTGCCCATCTCTCCCTCAGAGAGGATGCATGCAATCTCTTTATGGCCTCTGTGACAAGAGGAACTCTTCCATCACCAGTAGATTCCACAACAAGCCCAAATCCCCTTTGGTGCCTGGAGGCCTTATGCTGCTAATTTTGCCTTCTTCATTATGGGTTCTTTGGTATGCGGCAAAGTTTTGTGTGTGGTGCTTTAACAATGATGGTGTGCTACATCATTTTCATTTTCCTAGAATGCTTTTTGGCATAGTATAATGAGGGAATGGTAAGAACAGCTGGGAGAAACATGGGAGGACACATCTGCATGGATGGAAGCAACAGACAGAGGAATACTGGGAGTTCTCAAGTTAGGATAATTGATTCAGTGACCGCAAGAAGTTACAAGAATGCACGTGAAGGGACTTCTGACCCAGGCTCGAAATTAGGGCTGTTATAGCACCACTGCTGTCACGTGATCAAAATCAGGCCCACACACATGTAACAACCACAGCTTTCTAGACATTAGAGATGATTCAGGTGGCAATTTATGTGTTTAGACATTTTCTCTTTCACTCTATCTGTGACAATGCTTGCTTACTAATACAGTGAATATTCATGAAAACAATAATAAAACATAATTGTTATAAAACTTATAAGCTACAATAATAATATGGAAAATATAACTTTCCACCCCTCTCTTCATGGAAGAGCCCAGGTTTTAGCTTCCACAGGTTTTTTTTTAAATGATATGAGCTGTGATCCAGAATAAGATGAATTAGCTGTTGATGCCAGGCTTGTCCGAGTAGGGATTTATAAAAAGCACCCTATTGTATAAATACAATGCAAACTAATTTAAAAAAAGTACAAATGCATGCATCAGCAAAATCAGCAGAGTCATAAAATTAGCAGCAAGGAAAGAAAAAGGGGAAAATGTGCTATACAGAGAAGTCCCAAATCTTTGATCAAACGCTTGCAAATCACCCTCTGTCCTTCCCCCCCAAAAAAGGCTAATCAAGCACATATCAGCAAATCGTCTGAAGATTGATTCATGGCAACTGAATTTATTTTCCTTCTTAGTTTGAGACATTTGGCTGGTCAACTTCAGAGGTTTCCTCCCCAACCGATATGGGAATCCTGCTTTCCATGTCTTACACTAGGTGCTCCTGGCAGTTGCTTATGTACATTTTCAGCCTCTCAGCCCTATGAAGCTCTTGCTTAGAACTGTCTCCTATACGCAAGACCAACTACTAGACAAACGAAAATGGAAAGTGTTGCTGTGCGGATGAGGTAAGAGAAGAGCTTGTGCTAGTTTAATCAGATTGTCACAACATCCAGTTGGGTGGGAGCTTTATTCCCATCAAGCTCAGCCACTGTTGCCACCAGGGATAAAGCGGCACTTTATTGTGTAGCTTACTGGGTACCCTTTGGGGAAGGTTGTTTGGCATTCTAGAGCATATTTGAACCCTTAGTTGAGCCAGCAGAAAACGATGGATTCCATGCCAAGAATAAAAGCAGACCATGAAAGTGTCACATCAAAAGAACACAATTCTTTTAAAGCGTCTGCTCAATAACAGAGGAAATGTATGCAGATCATTTTATGGGAGAAGTTTAAAATGGCATATACAGCTCACTTCCTTCTCTAAATGCTCAAGAACGGAGATGGGTGTTACTATATATAGTCACCTAAATTGCAAACAGCCCTTCAGCTCAATCCCCCCCCCTCCATGCAGGGTTTGAACCCCAGAGGTGATGAGGTGGCTACATGCACTTGATGAGTGTGCACCTCTCTCTCAAAAGACGCAACAGCCTGGCTTCAAAGGGAGATCAGAGGTCATGGAGAGAACAAGCAGCGTGTGATGATTATGTTACCTGTAATCCTTGAGGCCGTGCACCTCTAAATCCCAGCTGCTAGAAACCCAGGGGATTAATAAGTTTTTCCTCTGATCCAGCAGAGTTCTTTTTGTTACTTTACGTTATTTGGCAAGGAGGGTGAAATGAGTTAGGATGAAATGTGCTTGCATAGTTTTACACACACACACACACACACACACACACACACACACACACACACACA
>NW_020769398.1:1497235-1579326 GCF_900518735.1 Pseudonaja textilis | reverse complement strand
CACACACACACACACACACACACACACACACACACACACACACACACGGGGTGGGTGGAGCTCACAGAGAAGCAAGCTAGAAAAGATGAGTTGGCAGCCACAAAGATAATGGTTATATTGAGAGATAGCTAATCAGTACTTTATTCAGGCAATAAATCTGTGGGAACTTAATTTGAAGAACAATTCATTTAAGATAAATTAATTTCCAAATGATTTGGAGAAATTAATGGCTTGTTTTCTGTGAAATGAGCACTCGGCTGAAGGAGATAACCAGTTTCAAAGCAGTGAAGAGTGGAGTCACGTCCACCTTATGATCAGACTTGCAAAACTTTTGTTGCAGAGTTTGACTTTTATGAGGTGAGCGTTTTTATTATAGCAGCTTAGTATTATTATGCAGCTTAGTACTGTCTTTTGCTCGGTTTCCCTTGTGCGAAAAGGCTTACTTGCCTCAATTCATGTTTATGAGTGATGCAGGTTTTGTTCACTTACAATACACTATATGCATTCTTACAATACACTATAAAAACGCATAGTGTTTTCAATTCTAGAATAATGTCAAACCATTGGTTAATTATAAGTAAACGTGCATGTTATGTTTCAAAATAAATTTGCTTCTTAACCCAAAGAATGATATGTAAAAATATTGTAATCAAATTATTTTCATAGATTTTGAGAATAGTTATGGTTATTGTATGTATAAGATTTATTACTTGTATTTAAAAGAGATTGTACCCAGACAGTACACTGCTATTGTAGTTATGGAAATTCTATATATAACAAAGAAAATAATAATAATAATAATAATAATAATAATAACAACAACAACAACAACAACAATGATAATAATAAGTTTTTGTTATATATATTTTTTGTATTTTCTTCTAGTGGCCTTATCCCAGAAGTGTTAATTACTCATTAAAGCACTGCATGTCCTTACCACAAAACACCCATTGTCGTAATTTGCTGTACTAATCTATCAATCTAGAGTCAGTTGGAAGTGCTCAAACTGAATTCTAGCTATTCTTCCTCCTGAAGCAAACTGCATCTTTCTGCACTGTGAAAAGTGTAACTCAGATCAGAAGTCCAAAATTTAGTTTTGAACGTTAGGTCCTGCCCTAATGGATAGCAGTTAAAGGGATGGCAGGGCTTCATGCTTGCAAGATTCTATTAATGTACCCTTAAAATAAAATAAAATTAGCTCATCTAGTCTTGTTTCCTGGTGGTTTACTTGGGAGGGCTGAGAGTAGATGAAACAGTGACATAACTCATTTTTATCTGTCTGCATCAGGAGACATTAAGAAAAAGCCAAATTGCTGGAAACAGGCAGCTACTGTAAGTGAACCAATTGCCCTGATCCTGGGGTGCATATCAATTAAAGGCTGGCTGGACTTTGTAACTCCAAAGTTACTGCTTATGCTTAAGAAACGCAGGCCTGAGCATGAAGAAGTAGATATAACAAAGATGACAAAGCAATTGCGCACCGCAGGAAATGGGCGGAAGGGAAGGCCTCTAAGGCTGCAATTGAAACAAGCCTGAGAAAACCAGACTAACCCATTCACATGTCATGCTAAATCAGAATCATTTAAGCCATGGGTTGACTACCAACCTGATTCACATATCATATTAAACCACAGCTCGGGTGTAGGAAGGGGAAAACATTTCTGACAGAGCTAAGTAAAAACAAGCAAACCTCACCATAACTTAGCAGTAAATATGAAACAATATGAAATACTGCCTCTAGGCAACTTTGATTCACATAAACATATTTTACATTACTTTATTTTGTAGTTGCTAACAAAGCCATTACATTTCTAAGATGACCTCAAGGGCCTTCTTTTTCAGCTATTAATCTAGGCTGGGCTACTTACTTTTCTTTGCCTTGTTTATGTGCTTAACCATGTGGCGCTCTGCCTGACTATTTCATACAAGATTTTGCAAGAATGCTGATGGGAATGGCAGACGGGGGAATCACCACTGCAAGAGACAGGAACGGAGTTCTAGACTGAATTTAGATAAACCACTTGGGGGGCGGGGAGGAAAGATCTCCCCCCAAAAAAGTCTTCCAACACATGGACACGTTGACTTTGACGGATGCTTGAAGGCAAAATAATAATCAGAATTTGAGAAAAATGACAGAATCTGAAGCATTCACATAAAACCAAGATCATTCATTATGTTCTATTCACAAGCTGTTATGAAAACAGGACCAAAAATTGCATGATAAAATAGATGGAAAATTTCAAAGCAGGAATCAAAATTTCAAAGCGGTGGATCAATGGGAAAAGTTATGTGAAAAAATATCAAATTTATTCCAAACTATAATTTATATATATTTATATATATAATTTAAGGGGAAATTGGTATAAATTCCAGCTGGCTCAGGAATGCTAAGAGTTGAAGTCCACAGATCATAAAGTTGCAATAGTTGCCCATCCCTGCTTTGGATAGTGAGATGGTTGGCATATTAATAAATACGTAACGTATATTCAGGTCTGGATGCCGCACCAAGCACAAGTGCATCCCCTTGGCTTCAGCAATGCACCAAACAGTTTATTGAGAAACACACTTCCCATGATCCTTTTTGGATATCTCAGTCACACCTTGTGGATCTGAGCAGGACAGAGTAGAATGGAACAACGACTTCTTGTGATCAAAAGACCCGGTGCTCCTGGGAATGAACCCCAAGATTGCAATTTGCTTTTTTAGCAGCTGTGTGTTGTGGCCCGACAGCAGCCAGCAGAGCTGGTGGCAGACTCGGACAGTGAGGAGGTTGGGGAGGAACATGGGCCAGTCCTGGAGTCTGGGGAAGGCTCTGACGAGGGCTCTGCGTCGGACACATAGATGGGGCCAGGGCCCTCCAACAGTTATCAGATGCCTTCAGAGTCGGAGATCAGTGGGGAAGAAGAGCAGCTAGAGCCTGTTCCCAGTGTGTATATGCACAGAGTTGCCAGAAGGGAACAGCTGAGAAACAAGGGCCGACTAGGGAGTTAAGCCACAGGTGGATGGTGAATGGCCCCTCCCCTAGAGAATAAAAGAGGAGTGAAACGGGAGTGGAGTTTTGCAGGAGACAATTAGTTCCTTCCGGCATGCTTGCCAAGTATTGCTGCATCTGAAAGATATCGGCCTGGCCACTGTCCAAGCCTGATAAAGCTCTGTAATTGAGAACTATCTTGAAAGACTGTTGGCCGGGACTTTGTTGGAGAGGAAATTCATTGTAAATTAAATAAAAGGAGTTTATTGGGACGAGGACTCGGCTTTATACTGTTGGGGAAGCCTAGGTCAGAACACAGTGTCCCACCACTGATGCACCATCTGCATGAACAACCCCCAGAGACAGCTCCTACAATTTCTGGGGACAACCTGCTGGTCTTTTTTGGTTTATGTTCCCCTTCCATTTTCTGTTCTTGTTCCTTTTTCTCATCATCGTTTCCACAAGCAATACCTATTTTCAGGCTGAAGTCTTTCGTGCAGAGTCCTCCCATTTTCCTTCTTGCGGAGATTGTCTGCAATAATGCTTTTCCACCTGGTTGTGGAATTTCTTTCCATAGGATATTCTATCTTTTCTGGACATCTTTCTCCTTGAAAACAGGATCTGGATCCAAACTACATGGAGTTCATCAAAAACTCTGATTCTGTAGTTCAGTATACAAATTAAATTACTCTTCCTCTGGACATCACAAATTTAAGGACAGCATGATCACTTTTGCCCAATTACCTTTACTTCTTCAGCTGGCTTAATCTTCCTGGTGGTGAAGATTAAGCCTTAAGACAGTTGACCGACTTTCATCTACCTTCTCATGTCTTATTCCCCATTCAGTATTGAACTAAGCATCCCCTGCCTGCATGCACTACTTCCACGATATACTGCTCTTACTACATTCAACAACCAACCCCAATTCCATATTTCACACCCTAGTTCCAGCAGGTATAAAACACCCATGGAATTGGCAGGCAAAATAAAAGCACAGTGCAAGCAACCATGTGTGAGCAAAAGGCTTAGGAGGGAACAGACTCCAAGAAGAGAACTTGGAAGCAGAGACAGAGAAGCAAGGAGGGAATGTCCATATATGCACAATCGGAACAGGGCATTTCCCGTGAGGTTTTTTATGTGTCAGGAGAACTCGGCTGGTGGAACCACAACAGGAGGGCGAAGATGAGGTATGAGGCATGTACCAGTGTGGGCAGATGAGAGAGGCAACAGGAGTTGAGAAGGAGCATGTGTGCACACCTTAGATCAATGGAGGAAACATAAACCAGGTCAATTAGTCCATAATCAGAAACGCACCATTTCTTGGAAAGGGCCAGTGGAAGAACCCAAGGTTTGGCCCAAAACCGCAAGAGTCAGGAACAAGAAAACCTAAAGTACAAAGCCAGACCCCAAAGCTGCTGCTTCCAGAGATGGGAGGCAGTCCTCTGCCCACTGAATGCACGCGGCTGAAGTTTCCTGTGCTGAGCAGCTGCCAATAATTAAATGCTTGGCTTGCTTTCAGGGCCAGCAACTTGCTGCTTTATTCACAAGGTGATCAATTTGACAGGATACAGCATTCTTGGTCCAGAGGACTTCCCCACCGCTTGACACTATGTTAGCCAAAGAGAGAAGGGTGCTGACCAGTGATGGTCCTGAACAGGCATTGGGGTGGGCAGGGGAAGGTTCAATCTACAGGCACAATGCCCAGCAGGACACCATGTGTGCTGGTCTGGCAGCCTGACACTGACCCCACTCAAGCCAATTCACTTTAGCATACTTTTTTTCAAATGCACAAATACACCATAGATTTGTCATCTTCATATAGCTCTGAATAACTCGCTGAAAATCAAATGCCTGGTCTGCATTCCCTCAGCCTGGCACTGCCCTTCCCAGTGGTTTTCTGATTTTTACCTTTCCTAACTTTTCAATGAGAATTTTGCAAAAACTTCCACCATTTAATCCGGCTGCAGCTTTTGCATTCACCCCTCTGTCTGTCCTTTTGTATAGAGAAATAACACCAACATTCTTCCAAATATTATTTTCCCGCAGACGCACAAGCTGCCCAGCCACTCCATCAGTAAATAACTTTCCTCCAGATATACTATCTTCACCTGCAGTTGTATTTCAAACTGTATTTATATGGCATCTATGACCCCCTTATCATTTTTTTCTTGGGGGTTCACATGTACAGCATTTGTTTCAATTCTGTTCTTCCGTATACCAGCATCCTTTTCAAATAAATCTCCCAGTATGCCCTCACTTCAGTTTCATCCCTAATAATTACATCACTTTTATTTTTAATTCTACACACTCTGCTGAAGGCTCCTTGTTTAGGCGTCTCCACCCAATTTCCAGATCATTTTTTTATCTCCATCAAAATCATTCTGCATTTTCTTTGCCCTTTAACCGTTCTGTGCTTTCTTTGACTACACTTTGCAACTATTTTTTTGCTTATGTTCTATTTTGTTCTCTATATTCTCTAAAACTGTTTTCCTTACATTCACATATCCTGCACCATTCTCTAACATTATTTTTTAATCATCCATTGCCTTTCTCTTCATCATTCTGTTAAGCTTTTTTTTTTTTCAAACTTGCCATTATCACAGTTCCCATCACAGCTGTGGCATCCTCTAAGATGGTGCTTTTTACTCTTTTTCTAAGCAGTTTTTTCTTTATTCCTTTTTTCTTATCGATTCCTATTCATTCTGTTGGGAGATTATATTGTAATAATTTTTCACATCAAATTCATTCTTTTTTTCCCCGAATTCCTCCTGCATTCACTTTTGTTTCTTTCACTTTGTTTTTCTTCTTCCAAGTTCATTCATTATGGACATTACAAAATAGTTTGGGTCACATTCAGAGACATTCCTTTTATCACAATTCACTCATCACTAATTGATCATAAGCAACCAAGAAATCATTATGTAAATTTATATTAATTCTTTAATTGCCCGCCCAGATGGTCACTCTCATGCTTGTCCTCACATAATGAATTCTAGAGAGAGAGAGTAGTGTGAACTAGGTTACATACAGCATTCCTTGCTAATAATAAAGCCAGTCCAGTACTTCTCCTTTTAGTACCTTTTGGCCAGTATTGCACTGGTGCAACTAAAGCAGAATTTCCCCCAAGGATATTCCTGCTGTTCTATGCGGTCTACCTTCAATGTCAGGGGGGAGGGTTGTGTGCGCACTGCATTACGGGTGTGCTCATGCGCGCACTTTTGGCATGCAACGACAAAAAGGTTAGCCATCACTGGACTAGATGATCTACAAGGTCCCTTCCAACTCTGTTAATCTGTTAATTTCACACAGAGGAGGGATTGTAAATTGGATTTCTGCACTGAAAGCTGAGTTCAGTGGCTCCTGTCAACACTCTTGAGTGGCAGATAATTTTATAAGTCACCTTCAATTAAAAGTGATTTAGTTGTAAGTGCAATTGTTACAATATTATTGTATAACTTTTGGCAAAATTGGCTCGCATCCATGAAATGCACTGCCAAAATTCAGAAGGAACCAAATCCAGGAGTCTGCTAAGAAAATTCTGTGGAAGAGATATGGAGTTAAATTTAATTACATTTCTCATTAACATGTTTGTACTAGTTTTAACTTGGGAAAATGTCAGATATTTGGTTGCATAAAGAGAAAAATATTTTTTTCAGTTTGTGCCCATAGTCAACAAAATATTTACGCAAGCTTTCTCACTCACTTTACACAAATGAAATAAAACTGTTAAACCTGGGAAACAGAATATTTCCTTACAGAACAGTGAGGGCCCAATGCAACCGGGAGAATACTTTCAAAAGGGCTCCTCCTACCATTCCTATTTCTAGAAATAAGAATAATGAGAAACAAAGGATATATGTGCCCTAAATAAGGTTTCCCTGTTGCATACTGCTTATTATTAACACAATCTGATTGTACGACAAAAAATGGAGAACCGAGCTGCAGTAATCCAGATCTAAAGGGGAATGGGGGACTCTGTGTGTATATGCACACACAGGTTGTATCTTCTGCAACTCCTCAGACATGCCACCCATCGTCCTGGACTTAATGGGATTTCAAGAAAAGGCACATCTGATTCAAGGCAGTGCAACTTGTGTGACAAGGACCCTCACATACACTCCAAGTCAGCTTTTTGTCCTTTCTTTTTTTGAATAACAATTGCTACACAGTCCTGGCAAAAGGCTCCCAATTCACAGGCAATAATTTTTCTTACTTGCGCTTTTCAAAGAGGGATCGCAGTCATGATGGGGGAAGGAATGTTGAAATTATGTATCCAAATAGTACATACGATGTAAATTGAAAATAAAATATGTATTTAAATAACAATAACAATGAAATTGGTACACTTACTTACAACTTACTTACACATCCACTTACAACACTTCATTTAGTGACCGTTACATCACCACTGAAAAAAGTGACTTATGGCCATTTTTCACACTTACGGCCATTGCTGCATGGTCATGTGATCAAAATTCAGACACTTGGCAGCTGCCTCACATTTACGACGGTTGCAGTGTCCCGGGGCCTTGTGATCACCTTTTGCAACCTTCTAACAGGCAAAATCAATGGGAAAAGCAGATCCACTTAGGAACTGTATTACTAACTTAACAACCGCAATGATTCACTTAACAATTGAGGCAAGAAAGGTCGCAAAATGGAGCAAAACTCACTTAACAAATGTTTTACTTACCAACATAAATTTTGGGCTCAATTGAGGTCGTAAGTCGAGGACTACTTGTGTTCAAAATTAAAATTAAATTAGCATGTCTTATTTATTACCTATTGGAAAAACGTCGTAAAAAGAGAAAGAATGAACAGTAAACTCTTTGATGTTTTTTTAGGCTCCTTTAGAAAGTCTAGCTTTCTAAACAAGAAACAAAATAAATTATACAAGATGGAATTTTAAAATGAAAGAGCAACTCAAATTCAGACTGCCAAGGAATGCCTATGTGCAGATGCAGAGAGAGCAATAATCTGAATGAGAACTCACCATTATTATTAATTATAATGTAGTCAAATACTAGTCAAGGCATAATGTTGGGCTCCTTCCCGTCAACAGGTGTCGTTCTCCTCCCCCCCCCCCCCCCCCCCGCCCCCCGTGGTTTATAATTGGTCATGAAGACGTGATATGCCTACTCAGCCTGCATGGCAACCAGATTCTTCATCCCCGCTTGCTTTAAGATCCTCCTGTTTACTGACAGCAACGTGCAAATCATGTTCCACGTATTTTCCAAGCTCACCTCCACTGTGCCTCTCCTGAAATAGGTCAAACAGGTACGCAAGGGGAGCGTTCTACTGAACCTTCTTTTCATCACATGCCAGCTGAGAAAAGCCACGGGTGTTTTTTTTTTTTAAGCTTCGTATTTTTCTCACAACTGCAGGATCCTTTTTTTTCTTTTCTTTTTCAGATGAACTGAGTATTGATCCATTGGTTGTGATAGGAATTGATCAACCAGACTTGTCGCTTGAGACTGACAATTGGGCTGAGAGAGAGAGAGAGAGAGTCACTCAAAACCACTGTGGGAAGCCCCACCCCCCACCCCCCTTTCCTGGAAGAATGAAATATTTTGAGGAATATTTAAAAGGCAGATTATTTCCCTAAAGGAGAAATGGAGAAACAAGTTTTTAGAAGCAGGAAGCAGCCCCCAAATCTTTCTTAATAGCCCACAGCAGATGACAACACTTAAGAGATAAAGTTGAAAGAGGAAGGCGAGTATCTGGACAGCTCTATTCACAAATAAGCAAATACTGCAGGCAGAAATCCATTCAAGACAGGATATTTTGAAGCTCCCTGCAATGAAGTCTGAACAAAGTCAGAATGGTAGGATTAGAAGCAGCCCCTCACCCAAGATCCAACACAGGATGAAAGCCATTAAGCCATAACAGGAATTGCCCAATTTCAGAACACAAGGCCCTTCACTGCACCATCCCAGAGCAGTCCAAAAGTCACCTGGGAGCTCAGATAAACAATAAGCCAGAGGTTGACCAGAGTAGCTCAGACAAGCACCTAGGATTAGCGTTTCCTCTTTTGCCTATAGAGCCAGGTATGACCCCTACATAACCCGATAGGAATCTGACAGCCAATAGAAAGCATGTTCTTGCACAAGAACAGGAAGCTCAAATACAAAGCCAAATAATGTATAACCCCTCTCTCCTCAACTTCATTTTGTCAGCTGCACCAGGACTTTAAATGTTGGTGGTTCTGTTCATCATTAAACCATCTTTCCAATCAGCTTCCATGTTTCCGGTGTCTTTCTTCCAACTTGGAATTGAACCAGATGGATATTTCTTCCAACACCACCCAGCTAGCTTTTGCGCCTAAGGTGGAACTAGAACTTCCAGGTTCCTGTTCCAAATGTGTTTTTTCAAGAGGCAACTGGACTTTGTTTTTTTCTTTGAAGACGTTTCACTTCTCATCCAAGAAGCTTCTTCAGCTCTTCCAGCTTCCAGTCTCCTGGTTTCTAGCCTGGAGCCTTCATCACTAGATCACACCGGCTCTGTTAAGCAAAGCCATTGATTGCCTGGGCAGATTGCAAGCATGGAAAAAGCATGGCACGAGGCAATCTAATTATACACAAGCACAATCAATACACAAATACCACTAGGACAAAAGAACCCCTCACCAAGTAAACCACAGGTGCAGTTGTAAACAAAGCTTGTCTAACAAGTTAACTGCAAAACCATGGCAGGAGAAAGTGAGAACTGCAGATTCTGTGGCTCTGTTTCTGAATGTAAAGAGTCCCTTAACTCTGGGTGACTAGCAACTCCGACTGTCTTGTTTCTTGGCAACAGCAACAAAAGTCTTCTTCAGGGAGTTTTTTCCACTTCCCAGTCAACTCTGTAGACCTGGCATTTGTTGATGATCCCTAATTCAAGTACTCCTCAACTCGGATCCTGATTAGCTTTCCTGAGATCACCCAAGATCAGAACAGCCTCCACTAGCCCATCAAGCAGTGACCATCTAGGAAATGTGGATCTTATTTTTTTTCAAATTTCCAAGGTCACGGTGTCCTGCAACTTAGTTCTGCATTATAAAGGGATCTCAAACAGGTCAGTCACCGTGCATAATGAGGCCATTTGCCACTTCAAGACAGTGACGGACACAAAACACCTTTCTCCTTTTTACCTATGAAAGATGCAGGGAGAAGAAGCAGATTCAGAAAGTGATATCCCAAGCAAGGCATACAGAAAGAACAATGCTCATATAGTTATAGTTTCCAAGTAACAATTCCAGACGGCTCAAAAGTGCACCAGAAATGGAACCACGAGGGGACCGTCAGTCTTTCTGTCCACCTATTATATTGCTCTGTAAGACACCTCAAGAGAAGGAACAGGTGTCCAGAAGCTGCCCAGGAGGCAGGTTCCTTGAATTTTCGCTGCTAGACTAAAAGAAGGTGGTGGAGAGACTCAGGTTCAGGGTCCCACAATTTCACTTCTCAGGAGAAGAAGAAAAACCTTGAACTTAATTGGCAGCCTTCCAGCTCTACAGAAGGGTCAGGAGAGGCAGGTACTGTTTTGTTGTAACTTCAAACACAGGTCTGTGATAACAGCTTACTGCCCTTTGTTCTAATTATTATAATGCCTTAGAAAACATCCCCCAGGATCCGATCTGCCTTTGTTTTTTACATTTACACTGTTACAAAGCAGCCCTTCTGTGAGGCTCACTCAGTTGAGTGTACATTCTAGCAAGTTCTTCTGGCAGGACCCTCAGTAAAAGGAAGGGATTGTGCAGTTAGAAAATCAAATCTAGAAACCTATAATTTACACCTGTTATTTCTGGGCCTAGTTCTTCCAGTCACAGAAAATACTTCCTGATTGGACTTTCCAGGAAGCAATGGTGCACTGAAGACAGCTCCATTTTCAGTGCAGCCAATGTCATGCCCCTGGTGGAGACAGACTCTGAGGGAGAGGAGGAACAAAGGACAGGGTGGTAGGAGTGTGGCTCCAGAGGTGGTGGAGGAGGCTGGGGAAGGGCAGAGGCCGGCTGAGCAGTCAGAGGAGGATCCAGGGCCATCCCCTATCCATCCTAGGTCACACAGGGAGGAGAGGATCATTGAGGTCTACTCAAGAGGAGATTACCATGATCCTCCTCGTGGCTTGCAGGTGGGAGCTATGTATATAAGTTTCCAACTGCGCAGTTAGAATTGCTGAAGTCAATTAGTGTTCCCCTTGAAAGAGGCTTATCTTTGCTGGCGTTCTTCCCATGGACTTGAAGTTTATAATTAGTTATCTCGGCTTGCTTCAGAACTCTCATCAATGCAGTTTGTTTTGGTTTTCTGTTTGCCTCCTTATTTACTTTTGTGACTTTAAACAGTGCCTAATAAAACAGTGAAGTTAAGCTGAAGGCTTTACCGGACTTTAATATATGTTTTGGGTTTGGGGTTATTTTGAGAGACTACGGGTCATCACAGCCAATGACCACAGCAGAACTAGGACCAGGCAAATGGATTGGCACCCTGAAATTCTTCTCTGGGCAAAGAGAACCATGGGATCAGCCACAAGCCCTCCATACAGAGGCCCCCTGTGAGGAGACTACAAAACAGCTGTCTTCAATGGGTTTTAGAGAGTTGGAAGCCAAGGAAAAAGTCCCCTTTGTCCAATTGGTGATTCAGAGACTTCAAAGGGATACTGAATCCCCCCATTTCCTTTCTTAATCACTTCAGGAAATTGCTACTTAATTTTTGATTTTGATTGTTAATTGATTTTTGGATATTAAGAACCTTCAGAAGGACAGGTTCCATCACACCAGATGTCAGACCAAACCCAAAGATGACACAGTGAAATCCAATCAAGCGCAGTTCTTTCTTTACTTATACCCAATAGACAGAATCTCACCAGACTACAGCTATCACATTCTAATCTAACAGATTTTCCCTGGGAGATTTACCCTTCTTTCTTCCCTTTCCAGTTCAGGAGGGCACAATCCCCTACTTTGGGTCTCTGGAATGTGTTGCCCCCTCCCTAGGAAACCAGGGTGGGATTGCTGAGATTCTTCCCCCTCCCCAAACTCCTTCTCCAGCTGCACATTCCATCACTGAGTGGCTTTCCATTAATCCTCAGCAAAAGAAGTTTTATATAACTTCAAAAACTTAAAATTATATTCTGAAATAAACAGAAAATTGATGATTAGAACATTGATTTTGGAGTAAAAGGCAGATGGCTTAGACATAAGATTTTGAAATTGGTTATAAGAATCCTTCCTGTGGGTTGTTTAAAATTCCATTAAAATATATGGAGATTTTGAACTTAAGTATAAGAAATCTTCCTGTGGGAAAATTTTATGAATTGGAAAAAAACACGATAAGAGGAAACTTTGAAGGCTGGACACTAGAGGCAAGCATAAAGAACTGAAGATTATAATTAAAGAAGACCCTACTAATACAGAATAGAGAAAAGTATTTTAACTTCAGAAAAATTCAGGGATGTTTGGGAACAACACACTAATAAACTTTTCTTAAAATGTTGTGATACCATAAAAATGAGCTTAAAAAAGTAGATAAAAGATACAACTGAGAATTAATCTTTTTGGGATTTAGATTAAAAATGGCATGTTACAAGAGTGATATGGAAAATGGTTTACTTTCACCGGATTTATAAATAAAACCAATTGAGGGTTCTTTTAGTTATTAAGGAATGCAGAAGCCGCCATCCTGGTTTCCCATTTCTCCATTTATGATGCATTTTAGTGCTCCCAGTGCTTGGCTGCATATTTAGTTCTGGGTCCCTGCTACTCAGCCTCTTTGTTTGTAGTTGAAATCTCTCCTGATGAGACTGATAAGATTCTGCCAAATGCTTTCTTTCCTGTTTTTACAAGATGTATCTCACCACTTCCAAGGAAATAAACCACTGTCATAGACTTTAAGTCCTTCTCAAGGACCCTATTTGCATAGCCATTTGCTGATTTCTGTTTTCTTCTTAAAAGGCCTGATTTTGGGGGAGGGGGACCATCCTCTCTGTGCCTTCACATTCCTATACCTTGTAGTCTCCAGAAATTATTTTAAAATCTCTTCTGGATCCATCAATTATGCCAAATGGATTAAGAGGAAAGGATAACAGTAAATTTGAATAATATTGCTAATACAGCATCCACATCCTGAATATGGTATGTACCAATTGTTGGAAGAAATATCCATCTGGTTCAGTTTTAAGCTGGGAAAAAGGCACTGGAGACAAAATGAAAACTGGAAGCTGATTGGAAAGATGGTTTAATGATGAACAGAACCACCAAGCACGTGTGGTTCTGGGCAGCTGGCCACATGGAGTTGAGAGTAGGGGAGGTGTTTATACCTTCTCTGGGCTTTGGACTTCAGTTTCCTGTTCCTGTGCAAGGACATATACAAGTGAAACTCGAAACATTAGAATATCATGCAAAAGTTCATTTATTTCAGTAATGCAACTTAAAAGGTGAACCTAATATATGAGATAGACTTATTACGTGCAAAACAAGGTAGTTCAAGCCGTGATGTGTCATAATTGAGATGATGATGGCTTACAGCTCATCAAAAACCCCAAATCCAATCTCAGAAAATTAGAATATTGTGAAAAGGTTCAATATTCTAGGCTCAAAGTGTCCCACTCTAATCAACTAATTAAGCCATAACACCTGCAAAGGGTTCCTGAGCCTTTAGATGGCATCTCTGTCAGGTTCAGTAGGAATCACAATCATGGGAAGGACTGCTGACCTGACAGTTGTGCAGAAAACCATCACTGACACTCTCCATAAGGAGGGAAAGCCTCAAAAGGTAATTGCAAACGAAGTTGGATGTTTCCAAAGTGCTGTATCAAAGCACATTAATAGAAAGTTATGTGGAAGAAAAAGGTGCACAAGCAGCAGGGATGACCGCAGCCTGGAGAGGATGGTCAGGAAAAGACCATTCAAAAGTGTTGGGGACTTTCACAAGGAGTGGACTGAGGCTGGAGTCAGTGCATCAAGAGCCACCACACACAGACGGATCCTGGACACGGGCTTCAAATGTCGTATTCATCTTGTCAAGCCGCTCCTGAACAACTAACGCCAGAAGTGTCTTACCTGGGCTAAAGAAAAACAGTGGCCTGTTGCTCAGTGGTTCAAAGTCCTCTTTTCTGATGAGAGCAACTTTTGCATCTCATTTGGAAATCAAGGACCCAGAGTCTGGAGGAAGAATGGAGAGGCACACACTGCAAGATGCTTGAAGTCCAGTGTGAAGTTTCCACAGTCTGTGTTGATTTGGGGAGCCATGTCATCCGCTGGCGTTGGTCCACTGTGCTTCATTAAGTCCAGGGTCAATGCAGCCGTTTACCAGGAGATTTTGGAGCACTTCATGCTTCCTTCCGCAGACGAGCTTTATGGGGATGCTGACTTCATTTTCCAGCAGGACTTGGCACCTGCCCACGCTGCCAAAAGCACCAAAACCTGGTTCAATGACCGTGGGATTCCTGTGCTTGATTGGCCAGCAAATTCGCCTGACCTGAACCCCATAGAGAATCTATGGGGCATTGCCAAGAGAAAGATGAGAGACATGAGATCGAACAATGCAGAAGAACTGAAGGCCGCTATTGAAGCATCCTGGTCTTCCATAACACTTCAACAGTGCCACAGGTTGATAGCTTCCATGCCATGCCGCACTGAGGCAGTAATTGCTGCAATAGGGGCCCAAACCAAGTACTGAGTACATATGCATGCTTAGACTTTTCAGAGGTCCGATATTGTTCTATGTACAATCCTTGTTTTATTGATTGTATGTAATATTCTAATTTTCTGAGATTATGGATTTGGAGTTTTCATGAGGTATAAGCCATCATCATCACAATTATGACAAGTCATGGCTTGAACTATCTTGCTTTGCATGTAATGAGTCTATCTCATATATTAGTTTCACCTTTTAAGTTGCATTACTGAAATAAATGAACTTTTGCACGATATTCTAATTTTTCGAGTTTCACCTGTATTCTTTTTTTTTAAGTTTTAAAATAAAGTTTATTTAAATTTCATATATTTAAAACATTTAAAAAGAAACAAACATATAAACAAATATATATACATATATACATTTTGCAGCAAGTATTGAGCATTAGTTACATTTTTCTTTTTTTTTTCTTTTACCCCATAACATTGACGTGATCTACCTTGTTACAATACTTTCCTCATTCTTTTAATGTTTTAATTTCACAGAATACTTTATAATTAAACGCACGTCCTTCATAATTTCATAACTTATTCAGTTGTCAAATGTTGCTTTTTCTTTAACCATTCGTACCAACAGTTCTAAACTTTGTAGTATTCACTATCTTTGTTGTTTTTTAGTAATTTGGTTAGGCTGTCCATCTCTGCACACTTGTGAATTTTTTTAATGACCATCTCCTCTGAAGGGACAATAGACAGGTTCCAATTTTGAGCACAACTTATTCTGGCTGCCGTTATAATGTGCAAGATTAAATATTGATATTTTTTTCTATTTTTGAGTCTATCTTACCCAACAAAAAGGTTTCGGGTTCAAGTTTTACTTCTTATTTAGATATATTTAGAATCCAATTTTTGATATTTTTCCAAAACTTCTGAGCATATGGACATGTTCACCACATATTGAAGTATGTTCCCTGGACACAGTTACACTTCCAGCAGTTTGGGGGGAGGTTCGGGAACATCTTAGCCAGTCTCGCGGGTGGCAAGTGCCAACGATACACCATTTTATAGAGATTCTCTTTGTACGAGGCTGACATAGTTAGTTTGTAGTTTATTTCCCAAATATGTTCCCACTTGTCTAATTGAATACTGTGGCCCACATTTTTTGCCCAAATTGTCATACACTCCTTGACTGTTTTTTCTTTTAATTTACAATCCAGTAGATATTTATATATTTTACTAATCAGCTTTCTTTCCTCTCCATGACAAATTTTATCTAATTCTTGGTAGGTCATGTTAAAACCAAATTGTTCTTTATCTTTTTTGTAATACGATTGTATCTGCACGTAGGGCCACCATGCTATCTCTTTTCCTTGAATTTGTATTTGATTCCTACCGTTTAACTCTCCGCTTTGATGTAATAGATCTTTATATCTTACAATATTATCAAAATCTAAAACATTTGGATGTGTAACTGCCTCCATTGTAGATAACCACAGTGGGACCTTTCAGTAATATACTTTTTTTAATCTTTTCCCAAATATTTAGTAACACATTCTTTATATAATGCCTTTGAAAGTACAAGTGGTGTTTACTCTTTCCATCCCACATAAATGTGTGCCATCCAATCTGGAGATCAAAGCCCTCTAATGTTAAGATCCTTTTATTTATCAGATTAACCCAGACTTTAAGCCAGGCTGCTATTGCAGCATAGTATGCTTTGAAATCTGGAAGACCAAAGCCTCCTTTCTTTCTATCATCCTGTAATAATTTATATTTTATTCTGGGTTTTTTCCCTTGCCATATAAATTTGGATATATGTTTATTTAATTCTTCAAAAAAGCTTTTTTCCAACTTGATTGGCACTGTCTGAAATAAGAACAACAATTTTGGCAAAATATTCATTTTTACTATTGCAATACGGCCTAATAGAGATATTTGTACTTTAGCCCAATTATCTAAGTCTTTAAATATTTGGATTGTTAATTTATCATAATTATCTTTTTTAATTGATGAGCACCTAGCAGCCATATCCCCAAATATTTTACTTTATTTACCACCTGTATCCCTAATCTCTTTGTTAGTTTTTTTTGTTCATTTGTACAGTTTTTTGTTATCACTTTTGTTTTTTCTTTATTAATTTTTAACCCTGCCACCTTTCCATATTGTTCTATTTCTTTCATCAAGATAGGTGTCGTTTCCAGGGTATCTTCCACTATAAAGGGCATATTGTCAGCAAATGCTTGAAGTTTGTACTCCTCTTTTTTAACTTTTAACCCCCTGATCTCTTGATTTTGTCGGATTTGTACCAGTAGTGTCTCTTCTGCTAATATATAAAGTAGGGGAGCCAAGGGACATCCTTGTCTTACACCCTTATTTATCCTTATACTATCTGTGTTTTCCACATTTATTAATATTTTTGTGGTTTGGGTATTATATATTGTTTTAATGAATCCTAAAAAAAATTCACCAAATTTCATGCCTGTCAGTTGTTTAATAAGAAAATTCCAATTCAAATTGTTGAACACCCTCTGAGCATCTAAAAACATCAGTGCCATTGTTTTAGTTGTGTGTACTTCATAGAATTCTAAAACATCCATAATTATTCTTGTATTTGTCTTCATTTGTCTATATGGCAGAAACCCATTCTGGTCAGTATGAATAATGCTACTTAATATTTTCTTTAATCTTTCCGCCAATATTGTGGCAAAATCTTGTAATCTACATTTAAAAGTGATATTGGCGTACAATTTTGAATTTTTTGTGGGTCTGATTGCTCTTTGTGAATAAGGGTTATATATGCTTTGGTCCATCACTTTGGTATATTAGCGCTATCCAGGGCTTTGTTATATAGGTCTGTCATTAATTCCTCCAATAACTCTTGAAACTCCTTATAGAATTCAGACAGAATTCCAACTGGGCCCTGGGTTTTATTTAATTTTTGGGCTCCAATTGCCTTTCTAATTTCTTCTGTGCGTATTTTATTATTTAAAATACATTTCTCTTCATCCATCATTTCCGGTAATTTTTTTTCTTTCAAATATTGATTAATAAGTTCTTCTGGTACTTCTTCTTGATTGTATAGATTTGTAAAAAAGTCTCTGGCAATATCTTTCTTTTCCTTAGCCTGAGTACATACTTTCCCTTCTTGGTCTTAGAGAGCTACAATCGTTCTTTTTCCTTGTTCTTTTTTTATCTTATGGGCTAACCATCTCCCTGGCTGATCTATTCTAGACCAAGAGTGATGGGGATTGGAAAAGAAAGTATATTGCTTTTTGGTTGGATATAGTTCTCTCCACACATCCTTCAGTTTTAATTCCCTCACCATGTTATTAAAAGAAGATGGGAATAGTCTCCTTTTACTTTTATTTTATTTTTTGGGAACTTTTATAGTCTTTGTCCTTGTCTAAAACAGCGTTTAAATCTCCTACAATACATACATTTGTATATTCATTTTCTACTATCTTATGATGGAGTTTATTATAAAATTCTTTTTGATTTACATTCGGGGCATATACCGTAACTAACAACGTCTTTTTCTGATTTAATGTTATTTCTATAAATAACATTCTTCCATCATCCTTATATACTTGTTTGTGTTGTAGCCAATCTTTTATATATACGATACCCCTTTTCTTTGATTTGAAAGAGCCCAATACATTTTCCCAAATTAGTATCCTTTAGGAGATCTGCCTGTTTATCTATGATGTGTACTTCTTTTATACAAGTTATGTCTGCATTTTGTTTTTAAGTTTTTCAAATGACTGTTTTCTTTTTAATGTTGAGTTTAAACCATTAATATTAACTGAGAATACGGTGATTTCTCTGTTCATGTTACTGTCTGTGTAGAGCGTTTTTTGTTTCTTTCCTTGTTCTGAGTTCTCTTGTACTTGGTCTGTTGTCCTCATTTTCTCTAAGTTTCTGAGATTCTGACTGTGGTGCAAGTTCTTTCTCTTTGGAGAGTTGTTCTTCCTGACTTCTTGTATTTAAATCTTCTCCACTTTCACGTTCTTCCTCAGGTCCCAGATATTGTTCGCAAAATTGATGCGCTTTCTCTATTGTATCAATTTTATATTTTTTATCCTGCCATGCTACTAGGAGCCCTTCTGGGATGAGCCATCTGAACGATATACCATTCTTAATTAACTGAGATGACAAAAACTGGTAGCCCCTTCTTTGCTCCCTAACTCTCCTGGGTATTTGCTTCAGCGTTACCACTTCATGATCTTTATAGATTAGTGGCTCGTCTCTGGTCTTGCCGTATAGCATGTCTCGTATCGTCTTTCTCGTGAATCGGATGTGGACTTCTCAGGGTAGTCTGTGTCTTCGGGGGTAATGCGTGCATACTCTGTAAATCTAATCGATGTCATTCTCAATTTCCTGTTTGTCTTTCTGTAGGGCTGTTGCTATCAAGATCTTCCTTTTTATCTTCAACAACATTCTGGAATATCAAATAAAATGATGCCTTTTCTAATTCTATATGCCCCACAGAATCCCGAAGTTCACAATATAAAACTTTCCAATTTTGTTCCTATTCCTCTAATCTCTTTTCCACCACCTCAGTTCTTGCCTCTACTGTGTTTAATTTTTGTTCATTTTTTGTCATTGTCTCCTGCATCTTTCCGATTTTGCATCTCGTTCTTCACTCCTCCTATTTCCGTTCTCATTTCTAATTTCATGTCTTCATGATTCCTCGCTATCAGTTCATGGGTTTTTACCATCATTTCCTGCATCATGGCAAGTGTTGACTGTACTGCCTGCAAACTTTGGGCAGAACTTGTCTTTTCCGCCAATAACATTGCGTCAATCGATCTCTGTCCCAGAGGTGAAGATGTCACTGTTGTAGATTTCTTCCCTGATTTTACATTTGTAGTTATTATTGCCATTTTAACTATTTGTAAAAGCTCTCTCCAACCCACCATCAACTATCCTAGTAGAGTTTTATTATCTTCTCCTTTAAATACAGTATACGTATTTATACATGTATTGTTAAATAAGAGTTTTCTATTATAGATAATCCCACACAGTTCTTATTTCTATTTCTTAACTGGTCAAATATTCTAAGGTCTAGAGAGTTAAATATTAATCCAATATATATTTAGTTAATCCACTATAAATACAAGTAAGTAGATACCAGTATGTTTAAGATGGTGGTGCGCATGGTCGCAGCAGCTCAATGCTCCCGACGATGGTTCTTTTTGTGTTTTTACTTCTTTTTGTTCCTGCATTTTACTCCATCCTGCAACGGACTAACGTACTGTCGAGAAGACTTGATAAGTATAGGACAGCAACTCAAAACTGAAGTCACCTATGCTTATACAGAGTCCCACAATATCCCATTGGAGCTAGCAAAATCTCTGGGAGCTCCATGGATTGTTATCAGATTAAGCAAGCGTAGAAGACAGCATAGGAACAGAAAACAGAAGCAGGGATGCAGAGCGGGCCTGCTAACACAATTGAGGAAGAGACCACAGAAACCTCCATTACCATCTATGTTCCTCACAAACACCAGATCCCTCATAAACAAAGTGGATGAGCTACAGCTGCAGATCTCCCACAATCACACCATTTGTGACTGCTGTCTGCTAATCGTCACAGAATCCTGGCTGCACCCGCAAATCCCTGATGCTACAGTGGAGCTAGCGGGCCAGACCTTGCACCATCAAGATCGCAATATAGCCTCCGGTAAGAGAAGGGGAGGGGGCCTAATTATTTATGTATGTAAAGACTGGTGCACAAACAGCAAAATAACAGCCATTGCTCACCAGATTTAGAGGCCTTGACTGTTCAGTGTAGACCATTTTATTTGCCACGGGAGCTAACAGTAGTTACTATCACTGCTGTATATTTACCTCCAGATGCTAATGTCAGCATGGCGTTCAGTCACCTTCAAGACATAATTACCACGCAACAGAGAGCTCATCCTGAGGGCATTCAGATCATTACTGGGGATTTGAATAGAGCATGCCTAAAAACTGTGCTCACCAAACTTTACCAACATATTAAGTGCCCAACCAGGGGAAAAACACACATGATCATGTGTATTCAAATATCAAGCATGCTTATAGAGCAAAACCTCTTCCCCACTTAGGACAATCAGACCATTTCACCCTGCTCTTACTACCAGCCTACACCCCCATTTAGGAAAAGAACAAAACCTAGCAGTCAAACTATTAGATCCTTGCCTAAAAATGCCCTCTCCCAGCTTCAGGACTGTTTTGCCCACACAGATTGGAATATCTTCAAATAACAGGACTTCAAGTTATACACAGACTGTGCTTTTCTACATGAAGACCTGTGTAGAAAATGTCACTGTGGACAAACGCTTGCGGACCTTCCCAAAAAAGAAACCCTGGATGACCAGCAAAGTCCAAACTCTGATCAGGGCCCGTGACCTGGCTTTTAGAGCAGGTGACACCTCACAGCACAGCACTGCCAGAGCTGAGCTGAGAAGGGGCATCAAACATGCTAAGGAGTTGTATAGGAGGAAGGTCGAGCGCCACTTTACTGACAGTGACCCACGGCAGATGTGGAGGGGGATACAGGCCCTGACCAACTATAAAGGCCAGGGCCCAACAAACAGCGAGAATAGTAGCACTCTGGCAGAGGAGCTGAGCAGCTTTTTCGCACGCTTTGAGACTACCAAGAACTTGGACATACTGCCTCACGAAGACCACGATGCCACACCTCTTTCTCTTCAGGTGCATGAGGTGAGAAAAATACTGAGAGCAGTAAATCCCAGGAAAGCTGCTGGGCCTGATGGCATTCCTGGTGCAGTAATTAAAGCGTGTGCTGACCAGTTGGCAGAAATACTGGCTGTTCAATCAATCTTTAACACATGCCATCATCCCACAATGCCTGAAGGCTGCAACCATCATCCCCGTTCCCAAAAAACCAAATATAAACACTCTCAATGACTATAGGCCCATAGCGTTAATAAGCTCCATTATGAAGGTTTTTGAGCGACTAATTGCATAGCACATCAGAGACTGCCTCCCGCCCTCTTTTGATCAACATCAGTTTGCTTATAGAGCAAACCGATCTACAGAGGATGCTGTGGCCATCACACTTCATAGAGTGGTGGGTCATCTGGAGAACAGACAGAGCTATGTGAGGATGCTCTTTGTGGACTACAGCTCTGTGTTTAACACTATCATCCCAGATATACTAGTAACCAAACTGTATAATCTGCAGGTCTCCACCCCCACATGCTCCTGGATTAAGAACTTTTTGTCAAACAGACCACAGTCTCTTAGACTTGGCCCCCACCTTTCTTCCACTATTACACTCAGTACTGGTTCCCCGCAGGGTTGTGGTTTTTTTTTTTTTTTTGTAAATTTTATTTGAGTTTTCACAAAAAGAAAAGAAACACAATTAAAATAGCTTTTTTGAAAACAGCATAATCCCGGGTTACATTTCTTCGTGCAGACACAATTTCAGGTTCATGCTCATTTTTATATTCTATTCCATACTTTATTACAATTTTACATTTTCTACATAGCTTCTCCCCTCTTTTAATTTCCTCAATTTTATTATATTTATTTCATCTCAATTCAAATCATTATACTTATATATTTTGTCTGTCCTGTTTCAATTGTCTATTATCTTTTCTCATTAAACAAAATTTCTCCTGTAGTTACTGATTGGAGTATGACGCCTTTATATCTTTCCCCTAAAGTTATAACACTCAATATAATACATAGGTTCCATTCGGATTCTGTTTGGTACATTCTTAAACTACACACAATATTCTTAAAAAAAAAGAAAAAATTATAAATGTATATAATTAAAACAACATTCCATTCCAATTCAATTCTATTATTAATATTAAAATTCATTAAAGTCTTAAGATTTTTCACCTTACTTTTCAATTAAATATCATGCCTCTATGGGAACAATTATTAGCTTTCCATAATCAATTCCCCCCCTCTTCACTTATATTTTATAAAACATGGACTAATTAAAGTGTTCCCATTCCTTCCTAATTCAATTTTCTCATTTATTTTATTTCATTTACTTTATTCACAAACATTTCACTAAATTACACTATTTTATTCCTCATTCTAATCATATGTTGTTTCCAATTTTCTAAAGTTATTTCTATTACAAATATAACAATACAATCTTATGTACCTTTACAGAATCCCTTTTTCAGTTAGATTTTCACCCATTATCTCTAAATAGGTCCTGCTTCTTTATATCTTGCTCCGGACCTTTGTGACTTCTTTTCCTTTCTTTCTTCCCTTTCTTCTTCTCCCTCCCCTTTTTACCCCTTTGTCTCTCCACCTCTACTTCCCTCTTCTGTATTCCCCTTTTCTGTTGTTTTCCAGTATTATACCTAGTTTTTGAATTATTTTTCTTTTCTTTGCTTGTTTTTTTAAATCTTAAATTCTCCATCCTCTTTCCCCCCTTTCCTTTTTCTTCCCCACATAGTTACTTGTTCATTAAAGATGGCTTCTTCTTTGTCCCAGTCTTCTTGTTTTGCAGTCTTTTCTTGTTGTTTCTCATAGTTCCAAATCTCCATTTCTAAGAATTGAAAAATGAAGCCAAAGGAACCCTTCCCTTCTTGTGCCTCTTCTTTGTACTTTTAAAGTTCCATTTTCAATTCATCGAAAAGTGATGAAGACCCCTCACACCCTGGCAATTATCATTTTGACCTGCTGCCGTCTGGACGGCGTTTTAGGTCAATAAAATCCCACACCACTAGACTAACAAATAGTTTCTTTCCCTGGGCCATCTGAACCGCAAATAAACACGAAGTCACTACCTCATTAAGATATGAAAAGATGTGAAATTTCAATATCCCATTCAGATGTATAATAACATATTACAGTACAATCCATCCCTTGTGTATTATACTCGGCTAAGCGTTACAGTCAGTGTTGGATGTATATTTTGTGTATATACGTGGATATTGTACTCTCAAATTGCAAATGGAGACGTGGGTACTCTATCTTTCTTATCTTCATTTTTAAGTGCTTTGGTTTTATTGTATTGCGAATAGTTGCTGGGGTGCATCCACAGTTTTGTTGTACCTGTACAATGACAATAAAGTTCTTCTAATTTAATTCTAATCTAACCAGAAAACACCAAACCTATATTATCACATAATTAATGTAAATAGTTAAAGCACCCAGCTCATTAATATATTTAAATATATGAATTTATCTATTTCCTTAAGGAAATCTTTTATCGAAGTAAGTCTAATTTCTTTTTTTTTTCCCTTAGATTTCTTATATAGTACCTTTAAACAAAAATTGATTGGTATAATTTATCAGTAGAACAATAAGATGAAAATAATAATACTATATAATTATTCTTTGGCCATCTAATTCATATGTTTATAGAATCATTTTCCAAAAATTATTCAATTAATCCAAAAAGTTCAATTAGCAATAAAGTTCAATTAAGGAATATTCTGTATACAAATTTCTAGTATATTTACCTCTATCAAATTAGTTTTCTACCAATGGCACTTAAATAGGTTTGTATCTTACCAGTATCTATTAAATCAGATCCAGAGATATTTTTTTTTGTTAAATGTCTTACAACAGCTCTTAATTCAAAATGTCCTCGTTCCAAGTTGCACAGTCACTTTCTCCATTTGTGTATTTTCTTGTTGCTCTTTTGTTCTTTTATTCCCGCACAGTCACAGTTTCACTTATGAACCTTAAATAAATCTTTCTTATTTTGTTGTCAGGATTGTCTATTAATATTTATCAAATTAAAGTTTCTTTTCCCCAGTCCTTTCTTCCGATCTTTCAATGCACCAAAAGTTAGTTCCCAAGTTTTACACTCTTAATTGTCCTTTCATTTTTCTATACCACTTAATCACTTTCACCTTTTCTTTCTTTCCCCAATTTTCAAATAAACAGACAATAAGGGTCTATAGTTCACTCCTCCACTCGCAAAGCAAATGTTGTTATCTCACCCTTCGCCTCCTCAGGTTTCACGATTCCATTAGTCAGCATAAATCTCTGCCGTTGTTTCAGTAAAGTGCTCCTGTCAAAAACTCCGCCTCTTCACCACACCACTCAATTCGGAGCTTCCTTTACAGTATACAACAATATTCTGAATATCTTCTTTAAATACGCCTTTCCAGTGCTCAGCCTGCTGTTTCCCTCTTTTCCCTTCTTTTAATCGGCTGGGCTGCTGCGTCTCTGGTTCCGATCATCACGGTTGTCACAATCTCCCTCTTCTGCCACTGGTTTTCAGGGGATTCTTCTTCCAGTCTCCAGGATTGTGGCACCTCCCCAAGACCTCCGTGTCTTCCCCTTTCTTTTGCCTACCCCTCCAGGGTCCAGCACACTCCAAAAAGCCACCAACTAGCAAAAATCGGAATCTTTCAGAGCGGTGATCCGCTCCTCAGCTCCACACCGACACAGCGCCCAATCGGAAGTCCAAGTTTCACCTGTATTCTATTGGCTGTTGTGAGACTCCGATGGGGCCATGTAGGGATCATGTTTGTCTGAGCTAAGTTTGGTTGAAATTTGGAGGGTGATGCAATGTCCTTAGAAGACTGTACAATGTAGTGAGCTATGTGTCTTAGTGGGTTAATCCTATTATATCCTGAAGGGTCATGTCTTAAGCCCTTCATCCTGGAGCTGAAGGATTTTTTGTTTTGTAGATAGGCTGGCCCAGTCTTTCTTAATGGGCACAAAATATCTGCTGGGGGGAGGGAGACTGAGTCTGCTTTCTGTCTTTTTAAGAGCGTGTTTCTCTGTTTCTTATTTAGGGAAATATAATATTCTGCATTTTTAATATTTCCTAAAATATTTCATTCTTCTAGAAGAGGGGTGGGTGCTAGCTTTCTACACAGATAATACACTTTCTCCAATGTCATACCAAGGCTACTTGGAGTCTACATAACATGGAATCATCTAATGAATCTCCACATTTTATATACATCCATCCAACTAATTTTATTAACAGATAGAGGGAAGGAAGGTTATGGACAAAAGAAGCCTTGACTTCGGCAAAAGATTTATACCATGCAAACCTTTAGGCCAGGGTTCCAATGTTGGCAACTTTTAAGACTTGTGGATTCCTACCCCCAGAATTCCACAACCAGCCCCATGCTTGCTAGGGAATTCTGGGAGTTGAGGTCCACGAGTCTTAGTTGCCAAGTTTGGAGAACCTTTGCTTTAGAGTTAGACTGATACAAATAGAGAAAAAAACCATTCAAAGTTCCATTGGCACACTGTAAAACTTTCAGCCATAACCAAGATAAGGGTTGCCTACGTGGATAGCAAAAACAAGGCCTGGAGAGTTGAAAAGGACAGAGTTTGCTTTATAAATAATATCAATGCTGCAATGCTGCTGGTTTGAAGAATCTGGCGGCAGATGCACGAAATAATGGAAAATGTTGTGAAAGTATTCCATGAAAACTGATCCAGAAATAAAAACTGAAGGTTCAATTACCAGGATGAATTTGATTTAAATCAAGTTGAGTTAAATCACAATTTAAAACTTGACTTAAATCACTAATAAAAAGGCTTGATTCAAATCAATTCGATTTAAATAATAATTTTTAAAGAGCAACTGTCATCTCTGTCCCCGCAGCAGCTCCTCCTCTGACCTGCTGTTGACTCATTGACAGTCCCAATATTGCAAAACATACAGCCTCATGCTACATAGCTAAGCTCCATTTCATGCTGAATAACTAAATTATTAATGTATCTTAACAGAAAACTATCTTTAGATAGATGTTTACTCCAAAAGCATTTTATTAAAATAAATTTAATAAAAATTTAAAAATCCAATTTAAATTTTTTTAAAAAAACAATTTTTTATTCAAAAAAAGAATCATCTATTTTTATCCACCCTGACAATTACAGAGCAACGAGCAGGGAGAACTTTAAATGGATATCACAGGGGAACCAGTTGTTGGAAGAAAAACGTGGTCTGGTTCCAAGCCAGGAGAAAGGTGCTGAAAAAAAAATGGAGGCTGACTGACTACAAGGAAAGAAGTTTATTTGGTTTTCAGAAACTTCAGTGACGGCAGCAATGTTTCTGGGGTGGCTGACCAAATGGCTGAGTGAGTGGATGAATCTTTATAGGGTTCTGATTGAGATGCTGCAGGGGGTTGTACAATATAGTGAGCCTTGGTGTCTTTTGCTATTCTAATGGTGGGTTAATCCTATTATATCCTAAAGGTCATGTCTTCTCCTCAGAATTTGGGTGGGGGAATGTAGATTTTAATCCCATCAGCTCCAACCTTCTGTCCCATGCATTTTGTTTATGTAGATTGGCCCAGTCTTCCTGAATGGATACAAAATCTCCACTCCAAAAGACCAATCTCTTCTGCTTGAGGCTGTTTTCCTATGGCAGGAAGACTGGGGCTGCTTTCTGCCTTTAAGAACCTGTTTCTCCATTTTTCCTTTGGGGAAATACTCTATCCTGCCTCTTTTAATATTAAGAATAAAGAATATTTTGGGGGGGGGGGGGGGGGGGGGTTCCTACACAATGAAAAAGGAGTTGAGCTGTTTCCAGAAAACTCTTCTACAACCAATGTTTTTAAGTTTCCTTGGTTTCCTGAGAAGCTCAGAGAAATAAAACAGGCAAAGAGCATTGGCATAAACGAGAAAGAAGTGTAATAACTAAAGGCATCTCTGAGCTCAAATCTGAGCCTGTGGCAATCAGGGTGGCCAAGCCAAATGAGTTCTCTGCCCTCGCTGCATCTGTGGAATTTTGGCCACCTGCACTACTATTTAGAGTGTGCTAAACCCTAGTAAGAAAAGATAGACTGGAAAAACCTATTAGGTTAAATTGCCATTATTCAGGCACTGTCTGAATAAAACCGTTCCCATTCTAGCTCGGAGCAAAACCAAATGGACAGAATCTAATGAGATAATAGAGGTGATACCCCGTGGAAGGTGATAGAGAGACTGGGAATCTTGAGGAAATGGACAGGGTTCTGGGATCTCAGTACTTCTGTCACTTGTGAATTGTTTTCCTGTTTCACTTGGCTGCTGAAAGCAGCTAGCGAAGGGACTGAGAACCAGACTGGAGCTGTACCAAATACTTATTTGAGAAAAGATAAAGTCCCAGCAACTCTGCCCTCTTTGCAGAAACCAGGCCTGCATGCAGGCTACCGTCCCTTCCCCACTATTCTCTTCTTAGGAAAGATCGTTTTAAAAAAGCAGGGTCACTGCCATTACAGAGACCAGGTAGAAGAAACTGACTGTTTGATCTATGGCAATCTGGCTTCAGCTGCATGCAGAGGGATGCACTGCACTGGTCATTCTCATGGATGATCCTGGTTCAGTCGGTTCAGCAGCTCCATGAAGCTGCTGGGGCAGACATCTTCTAGTTAGGTGTGAGGCATCATTCACACGCTGAAACCTAGTTGTGCATCTCACGTTGGCCTCAATGAGAGCTACAATAGAAGTCGTGATTCAATGCCTGGAAGCTGTCAGGATTTAGATGGGGGGGAAATCCAAGCAAGATGGTGGGTTAATTCAGGACTGGGAAGCGTGTTCTCTTTTGTTCCAGAATATTCCATTAGGGAGTAACGGATTTAAGGCATGCTCCAAGTGAATGCCAGAAAGGTGACGGCTTCATTTCACCAGATATGTTCAAACCAAGCTGGAGTGACCTCTTGTTTGGGTAGTTTAATTTGAATTCTTAAAACTGAGCCAAAAGTTTGATCTCAGCTGTTTAAATGGACTCCTTCAATTCCTCTGTAGGATTCCATGATTAAGCATCAGAACATACATATTTGTGTGTGACAGCTGTACTATGTTTTACAAGCACAATCTATATAAATATTTCATCAGATGAGTTTTTGTTAATTTTTCCGATTCCAAAATTCCTAACTCACTTGCCTCCTCCTTCTCAGTGGGCCTCAATGAGCTCTCCCCTCAGGTGCAGCAGAGGGACCTGCCAAGAACTCAGTTGCCCTAAGAACTGGTCTCTCTTTTGTCTTTTTCCTCCTGCCTTGTGTATTTTCAGATTATAAACCTATGGATAAGAAGTGCCTGTAAAAATCACTTGATTTATTTTCTTACACTACTGAGGTGTGATAAACAAACACATTAAAACAATGAAAGAACAAAAACAGAAAAACAGTTAAAACAATGAGCTGGCAATTTGAAACAATTTTTAAAACCACGAACAGATTAAAATCTTGCTAAAAGCTTTCTTTTTGCTAGAAAAAATACGCTCAATCTACTTCTTCAGATAAGGAGAAATCTCAGCCAACTGTATCTCAGAAAAGCTATTACTTTAGAAATGTGCATACTATCCATCAATTAACTCTAAAGTGGTTTATATCTAAACAGTAGCGCATTACAAAGCACAGAAACAATATTGTACTTAGATAAAACAATTGAAGGGAAAAAAACATGTTTACTCATTACCTGAAAGATAACAAAGTAGAAGCTCAAGATTTTAGTGAAATAATTTGAAAGGTGGTGTACTGTATAGCAGCAAAAACATTCCTTTTTTGGCCCCATTAGTTTCACCTCAAGAGCAGGAACGCCAGAAACAAAAAAAATCTAACTGACTTTAACACCCCAAAAAGTTTATTTGGCTACTTATATTAGCACCCAGAACTGGGTAGGAACATGGACAGGCAGCAGCCAGTGAAGAAAACATAAAATAGTTGTTCTAATTAACATTTCTGTTTAATTCCACTATCAATTTTTTATTAAGTATAGTTTTAGGATTGTCAAAAAACAAGATCATACGGGGCATATAAATTCTACACACCCCTGTTAAAATGCCAGATTTTTGAGGTATAAAACAAAATGCAAAGATAAATCACTTCAGAAATCTTTCTACCTTTAATATAACATACAAGTTGTACAATTCAACTGAAAAACGTAACATCAAATGTTAGAAGATACAAAGCTGCATAAAAAGTCAACCGATCAAGCAACAATCCCCTGGAGCAACTTCTGAAAACAACTTTGCACTTTTAGAATTAGTACAACACTTATCATTTCCCAAATCAACCCAGGATACAAGTACAAGTAGCAAAACACAGATGGATTGATATAGTTCCAGATCATAGAGCTCTTCATGCAATCACACAAGTGCCTCTTGTGTATAATCACTTCCTACAAGCATTACAGCATTAATTAATATCTGGGGCAGCTTAGTCAATAATATACTATGGGAGACACCCTGAAAGACAAACATTCGAGCTGCCAGAAACAAGGGCCATCAAGCACCAGGCCAGCCTTTGCATTTTCAGCGCACAATAAACAGCAACTGACAGGCTTGAGGAGCCAAACTGAGCGTCGAGGCTCTAAACATGAAGTTGGAAAGCTAAAACTTAAAATGAGCTGAAAGTAACAACAATCACAATATAAACGTAAGAAACAAAAGGTATGGGAGAGGGGGAGTTTTTGTCTAAAATGAGTTAAGGAAGCTGCTGATCTGTTGGCAGAAAAAGTGAGGAAGTGATAATAGGGAATAGAGAAGGCTTGGTACTTCCTTGCCTTTCTCTTCTCTCAGAAAAGGAGAGCTCGTTTAAACTACCTTGTACTGTATAAAGAACGGGAATCCAACTCAGAACCAATTCAAGCAGTGAGCTAAATTTTTACCCTTAACAAGCTGCGTATCCTGGACCAGACAAATTATACATCCCAGGATGTATAAGAAAATACCAGAAATGATGGAAGAACCATCTCTGAAAACTTTTGGAGAATTGGGCAGGTGCCAGAAGACTGGAGAAGAACAAACACACTTCCACAATTCAAAAATAGTCAGTTATGGAGAAACCATAACAGTAGCAGCTGCACCAGATGGAATACTAGAGCACACTATCAGCAATACATCTGGGATGGAGCCAGGAACCAGCACCTGTTTTTCAACAAAAAGACTCCATGAAAGCCTAAATCTATCTCTTTCCAAAATAAATGTGCAAGAGATTGCTACAGACGCAATGCTTGATCAAAGTCTCCTATGGAATATCACCGTCCCATGGATTTGGGACCGGTTTATACCACTGCACCCAAAGCGTGCTTATAAATGCTTCTTCAGCATACTGTAAGGTGATTCTAAGTGTCCCTCGGGGCTCAGTCTCTGCCTACTAAAACCTATTTACAAGTAACAGACAATGCAAATAGATGTGTTGGTTATCAATGGCCAAGCTAGGGAAATTGAATTATATCCCACATGCTTGAACATAATACAAAAAGAGCGTTGGTCTTACCTGACACACTTCTTCTGACTGTGCTGGAGGAGAATCCAATGCGTGGGTTGCCTCTGCTTCCTTGCTTGAAGATTGAGTCAATCATTTCTTTAGTCCCGCCTCCTCTTACTGCGCATGCCCAGTTTTGACTCAGTCTTCGAGCAAAGAAGACTGAGTCAAAATACAAGACTGAGACATAATACAAAATTTAACTGTAACTACCTAGCAGGTGATAGGGAAGCTCAAATGCATCGGTATCACCTTGGAGAAATGTGGCATGGCAGCCTTCTGTGTGAGAAGTAGCCAGGAACACATCACCAGCTGAACATGAGCAACGAGGATGAAGCAACCCTGGAAAGTCCAAGGCTATCTTGAGCTTCATGAACAGCAAGCAAAGCATGAGAGGAAACTCCGCATTGGTTAGATCAGAATCAGGGGTGGGATGCTACCAATTCTGCCCGCCTCTATAGAACTGGTAGCTCTGAAGTGCAGCAGACATCGAACCGGTTCTGTATTTGCTGCTGTTTGGCCCACCCGCCCTCCCAGGCTCTTACCTGTCCTTTATTTCCTGCTTTTTCAACCTCAGCTGCTTTGCTCAAAGGATCCCTCTGTTAAAGTACTGAAGTTTGCAGATGATACAACAGTGATTGGTCTCATTTGAGACAACGAAACAAATCTCCATAAAGATGAACAACTAGCCTTATGGTGAGGCCGGAACAGTCCTGAACTGAACACACTTAAAATTGTAGAAATTATAGTAGATTTCAGGAGAAGCCTTCCTACTCTATCACCTCTTACACAGGTTTCTAGATTCTATAATATCTCAAGACTTAAAATGGACGGCTAACTTCCAAAACGTCATCAAAAAAGCACAACAAAGAATGTTCTTCCTGCACCAACTCAGGAAGCTCAGGCTGCCCAAGGAGCTGCTGATACAGTTCTACAGAGGAATGATTGAGTCTGTCATCTGCATCTCTATTAACTGTCTGGTTTGGCTCTGCAATCAATCAAACACAGACTTCAATGGATAATTAGAACTGCAGAAAATATAATTGCTACCAATCTGCCTTCCACTGAGGACCTGTATACCGCACAAGCCAGAAAGAGGGCTGTGAGAATATCTACAAACCCCTTGCATCCTGGACATGGACTGTTTCAACTTCTACCCTCAAAATGACACTACAGGGCACTGCATGTCAGAACAACTAGACACAAGGACTGTTTCCCCACCATGCCATCACTCTCCTGAACAACTAATTCCACAACACTGTCAAACTATCTAGAAAGTCAGTATTACCATCATTATTCTCATCTTTCCTATTACTTATCACCTTATCTTCTTATGACTATAACCATGTTGCTTGTATCTTACAATTTAAATTGTTTAATTAGTATCCTAGTATGATTTATGTTGATTACTTATTTAGTATCCATGACTATCACTTAGTGTTGTCATCTTATGATTTATGATGAATGTACGTTAACAATGAATGTGATAATGATCTATCACTATTGTTGTATGTACAATGAGAGCTTATATCCCGGAGACAAATTCTTTGTGTGTCTAATCACATTTGGCCAATAAAAAATTCTAATTCTAATTCTAAAAGGCCACCATATGCCTTGCCTATTGCCTAGTTGACAGCAAAACAAGAACGGGGTTGAAATTCACAGAATTCAGGCTGAAAAACAAGAGAGGCTTTCAATCATTGGCTATAATAAAAACACATTATGCAGGTAGTTCTTGAGTTACAACTATTCATTTAGTGACCGTTCACTTACAAATGGCCCTGAAAAAAGTTACTTATGGCTGTTTCTCCCACTTACAATCACTGAAGCATCCCCTCGGTCATGTGATCTAAATTTGGATGCTGGAAATTGGCATTCCTTGTATCACGGCAGCTGCACTGTCCTGGAGACATGTGGTCACCATCTGCAACCTTCCCAACCAAGGTCCAAGGAGCAAAGTCAATGGGGAAGCCAGATTCACTTGACAATTGCAGTGATGCACTTCACAACTGGGGCAAAAATTATGCTAAAATGAGGCAAAGCTGATGCCTTGCTTTACAATGGAAATTTTGGGCTCAATTGTGGTTGTAAGTCGAGGACTACCTGCAATGTATTAAATTTATATGCACCCAACTCCCATCAGCAGGCAATACCTGTCCGGATGCTTTAGTGCAAGGGTGTCAAACTCACTGTGTCATGGTGGTGTCATGTGATGATGTATCACAACTTTTTTCCCCTTCGCTAAATTGGGTGTTGGTGTAGCCAGTGTGTGACGCATCCGGCCCAGGGGCCACGAGTTTGACAGCCCTGCTTTACTACAATGATAACCTGTTTTCAATCAGCACCCAGTCTTTTAATATTCTTATGCTTGCAATAGATTTTATCACCCACCCATATAATTATTATGGTTTTTACACCTCTTTATAAATATGGTACTTACTCTCATTCACCTGTGATACTTATAAATCATTTTAAGTTTTATTTAACTTAAAGAGGTTCTCTTTAGTGGCTATCAAATCAATTTTCACACAAACAACATTTTTTCATTATTCATATAAATGTATTATTTATTTTTAAAATAAATAATAAAAAATAAGTTTGTCCAAAGTAAGTTTTTTTTTTGTAAAAAGATTGACTACACTGGAACCGGATTCAACTAGATACAAAGTTGTAAAACCGGTAGCTTTAATGAAAGTTTGCTCCACAATTGTGGATAAAGAGCATTGGTGGCTGCTGCTGCTGCTGCTGCTGAAATTACAAATTTCCACCTTGAACACGATACAGTTTCATTTGTCATTGTGGCACAGTTGCAAAATTATCTCTTGACATGTTTTCCCTGAATGTATTTACCATCACCCTTCAAGTTTCTTAGGCCACAGAACTCAGACATCGTGTCAATTCTCAGAGCACATTAAGCAGCTTCTAAATTTCTCTCTGTCAGCAGTTTTAACCTGCTTGAGAATAGTTGACAAAATTTTCTTGCCTGAATAGTCAATAAATAGAGATAAAAATCAGTAAGCATAACTAAATATGAAATTAATGTTATTAAGATACTATGATACCTCTGTTAAATAAAATATATTTTTATTTTTAAAAAATTTCTACAGATGCCAATTTTGTTTCCATTATTGAAATTCAAAAGTGTATTTGATTCCTGTTATAAATCTACTAAATGTGTCAAACAATCACTTTGAGAAAGCTACCCAACATCTGGATGTAATAACAAATTATCAAAATACTTATCATAATCCTAACAAAATAAATGAAATAGCTGATTATTCTTGGAGATGGTTTTAATTTTATTTGCTGCATTTACTCGTAAAGCATTGATTTAGGCAACAACTTAAACGTTTTGCAAAAAGATGTACATTTACACACTGAGTACAAGAAAAAGCCATCTCAATCCTCCTTCGAAAGTGCCGAATATCCGTATTTTCTTATCATGCTGAAGTTCTTTGGTGAAGAACCTCAGCATGACAGAACTATTTCTCAGAATTTGATCAAATTTTGATCAAAATTTGGGTGCATGGCACTGGCAGTATTGATGGCATTTGCACTGTCCCAGGCCAATGTGACCATCATTTGCAACCTTCCCACTGGCTTCTGACAAGAAAAGTCAAATTCCCTTAACAACTGCATGATTCACTTAACTACTATGGCACAAAAGATCATAAAATGGGACAAAACTCATTTAATAACTGCCTTGCTTAACAATGGAAACTTTGGGCTCAATTGTGGCTGTGAAGTTGAGAGAGCGAACTGTGATGTGTTTTTTTAAAGGATATATTTAAAGTGGTAATACCGATTCTCATTTTGTAAAAGTATTCAGGACTTTTACAAAAGGACAGATTAGAAAGAGAAATGACATAAATTTTTTTTAGGAAACCCCACAAGTACATTACTGATCACACTGGGTAACTGAAAAAGCCTAAGAGTATCCAAAATAACCCAATAGGTACTACAATAATTACAGAAATTTAACTTCGAGTTAACCCTGTTAAGCTGTGCGGTGTCCTTAGAAAAACGGGGATCTCACAACATCACTATTGTCATGCAACTTCTACAGAAAGGACAGGATATTCCATGTCCACATGCAACAGGTCAGTAAAGAAGTGAGACAAACCTGTATAGACTCATTTTATTAAGTCAATCAATATTTTAATATATACTGAGAGAAGCTGGACTAGAAGCTAAGCATGAATCAGAGGAAGAAACATTAATGCAAATTATTTAGAAGTAATAAAGTCAAGGAACATGGTGAAAAATTGGAACAATTAAATATAAAAGTGCCTAATCGATAACATGACAACTGAGCATTGGTGCAGCAACCAGAACACATTAATGAAAAGACTGAGTGGCAGGTCGTTTCTGCCTTTGGGGACCGTCCATCAACAGTAAAGGATCCATCAAGCAAGGAATAAATAAGCACTTGGTGACTTGGTGTAATAGCAATGAACGTTCTAGAAATGTCTGTACTTACAAAGGTTAGAGGTGCTTAAACCAGGGTTCTCCAAAGTTGGCAACTGTAACACTTGTAGTCTTCAACTCTCAGAATTCTTCAGTTGAAGCTCACAAGTCTTAAAGTTGTCATGTTTGGAGAATAGTGGTTTAAACAATGATGTTTCTCATGCCACCGTATGAACTGGAAGTTGGCTTAAGAGGGAGAAAAAAAACTCAAGTGCTGGAAAAGACTTTTAAAGCAGCTGAAAAAATTAACATGTATATCACAGAATTAATTAATACAGAATTTTCATTTGAGGCAGAAATGACCAAGTCATATTTTGGACCTATTACAAAAAGTCTCAGCTTCCTTGTTACGTTGCTAGGAAAATTTGAAGAATAAGAATGATAAAGGTGGATGGATTCAATTACGTTGTCAATGAACGTCTATCTGAGAAACCCTGAAGATCAAATTGCAGACAGATCACCCTGGAGAGAATCTATCATGCTGTCACTAAGAACTGATCCAGATTGATGGCATTTAATCAATTAACAAGCCTTCTTGCAGTAGTACGCAGTATTCATCACCATAGGTTTGTTCAAATGAAGAAAGATTTGTTTTGCTGTGTTTTGAAAAAGCTGTTCCTCAATATCAATTATTCTCTTTATCAATGTATCTCTGCACTGCTGCATCATTAATTGGCTGGAATTTTAAAATCTCAGCTGGAGATTTTGCATTACTGTGAAAACCTCCAGCAAGACTCACATTATTAAAATACCCTGTATTGAACCACTGTGGCACAGTGGTTAGAGTGCAGCACTGCAAGGTTACTTCTGCTGCCTGCCAGCTGCCTGCAATTTGGCAGTTCAAATATTACCAGGCTCAAGATTGACTCAGCCTTTCCTCCTTCCGAGGTCAGTAAAATGAGGACCCAGATTGTTGGGGGCAAGAAGCTGACTCTGTAAACAGCTTAGAGAGGGCTGGAAAGCGGTACGTAAAGGCTATTGCTATTGCAGGGGTATCAAGCTTAAGGCCCGCAGGAAAGATTCGCCCTGTCAGTGTTCCAGCAAACCTCCATTCCAACCAATAACTCTGAGACAGACATCTCTCAAAAGTTCCTTTTATTTGGATAGTAACTGGCACAATTGTGGAATCCCAAATCTGAAAGTTCCAGGCTTCCTTGCAATAAGTAAAAACTACAAATCCATCCCCTGCACCCATTACCACATCACATGGCCCAATCGCCATCCATCCCAATGTAAGACTTCCTTTCACTATGCGCAACACAATCTGACCTTGAATTAGAAAAAGAATTTTGTTATGTCTAACTAGATATACTCCAATGAATCCCCCGCTACAACTTTTCCAAGCTCAATTGTGTCAGCATGGAAGCATCGGATCTCAATATGGCTTCCAAAGCTGACTCGCCCCACCCTGCCACCTGGGCATGCGCTGGAGACAATGGATCTCCCAGTCCTGCCCAGGCCATCCCAGGCAACCCCCAATGTGAGCGACATCGAGCTGGCCATGCCCATGCCCATCCCAACCACACCCACCCAGTCAGTTGCGATCACCTGGCCACACCCCCAAGGTCAACTACAACTCTAATGCAACCCTCAATAAAATCAAATTTGACACCCCTACTCTATTGTGTAGCTCAGTGGCCCCCAACCTTTCCGGCACCAGGGACCAGTTCTCTGGAAAAAGGTTTTTCTACAGACCAGAGGGGCCGTGGTTTTGTGTGCTGCCTGCATCCTGCGGATGGGGCTTTGCTATGCTGCCATTAACTGAATTCCAGAATCATTAGGCAAGACTATTTCCTCAAACCAAAGTTAATGGGGAAACCAGCAGGAAGTTGCAAATCCCAGGCCCCCTGGCAGTACGTGGATGATGTCAGTTGGGGGAGGGAGCAAGAGGGTGCGCGGGGGAGGCTCAGGGAAAGTTCACATGTGTGTGCAAGAGGCACCATGTAGGTTGCAGACAGTGCAGGTAAGTGCACAAGAGGCACAGGTTGGGGAGAGTGCAAGGGGGTGAACAAGAGGCAGCACATAGATTGGGAGAGTTCAGAAGAGGCAATGTTTGGGTATGTGTGCATAGATGGCTAGAATGGAACAGAAGGCCTGGAGGAGGATGGGCAGGGTGGGCAGACCTACCCCAGGGACTTGTGACCTGTCCCTGCCAGATTCCCTGTTGACTTTCTGAGCAAGCCAGCGGGGGAGGTTGGAGAATGGGGATTGGGTGCTTGGCAACTGGTCATAAGTCCAAAGGAGAAATTGTGGAACTGTGCTCCCTGAGCGCATGTCAGGGAAACTCCATCATGCATTGACTATATAGTCTACCTTTGAATTTGTGAATAGAGTAGTTTCATGTTTACTCATTGAGAATGTAATTGCGGTATGCTTTTTAACCTTTCTGCCATGTACTAAATTACCTAAATAAATAAGCCCAAACAGGTTGGATGAAACAGTACCTGAATCCAGGAACCCTTCCATCCTGATAGGACACTAGTATATAAAATAAGAGCAACCCCCCCACTAGCAATGATGAGGTTACCTAGTTTGGTAATGTGTGTCTAAAATTTGCTTTAATATCTCCCAACTTTCTTTTATCAATTCTCCTATCATATAGTTTATTTCCTTAGTTTTAATTGAAACATTTTATTAAATAAACTCTTCTGTGTTCTCATCATGCAATCAATCAATCAATAAGTTTTTAAAGCAGGATTTTCCAAACTTGGCAACTTTAAAACCTGTAGACTTCAATTCCCAGAATGCACTGGCTGGAGAATTCTGGGTCTTGAAGTACACAACTTCTAAAGTTTGGAGGTCCCTGTTTTAAAGCGTGGACAATTTGGTGTTATCAACTTTTTCTTGCCAATACCATTATTCTATGTCAGTGTCCTGAGTGGGCAAATGCATACATAATAGGGTCCCATAAAATCTAACCCAAGATTTCACCCCCATATTTCCTGGACTTCCACAACTGCTGCCACCCGCTACTTTACCCCGAAGGAATATTCTCTGAAGCTAAATCGCTCAGAGGTGAAGTCGCTGCTTCCTCCCCTTTTTATGTCCTGGTTTGTAACTTAGCTGAGTAGAGGAAGATGCAGATGCTGAAGTCAAACCTTTTCAGAACGAAACGGCCGATTCAGTACAATTCTTTATTATACATACCAAGGAAGCAACAAAAATGCCTGAAGGGTTTTTTTTTTTTGGTTTTTCCTTTCCCCTTCTGTCAGGAAGACGCGGGCCCTGTTCACCTGCCACCTCCCTCCCCAAAAGGGCAACAGTTGAAACCATTTCCCACTGAACAATCAAAAGGCCAACCTGCTTTCAGCTCCTTCTTCTTGTCCCTAAATCAGCAGCTATGTCTTTCCTGACTCTCCGGAGAGTTCTGGCTTTGTGGCTTCTGCTTACCTGGCCCTAAGCCAGCCTGGAAGAGATGCTCCCACTGACAAGAAAATAAAAAAATAACCCTAACCCTCCCCCTTTTGGGTCCCCTCAAATCTTAATTCCTTCCTAAGACTGGGAGGAGGACTGGCCCAGGGTCACTCAGCTGGCTATCATGCCCCAGGCAGGACTAGAATGGGCATTGTTTACCTGAACGCCACTTTTCCTTGTAGGCGAGACAGGTTAGGATGGATGGGTAGTTCCCTTCCATAGCTGCTTAGGACTGAGTCTGTGCAAAAGGCTGATTAGCCTAGCTCCGCCCACTCCGGGTGACTCCTCCCCAGTTTATGCAAAGACTGCGCGACAGACCGGGTTGCCTCTAATGAAGGAAAAAGAACAAGAAGTTAGTAGGGACCCCCGCACACACGGTCCCAGGAAGGGAACCAGTCAAAGTCCTGACCTGTCTCACCTACAAGGAAAAGTGGCGTTCAAGTAAACAATGCCCATTTTCCCTTGCAAGGCATCGACAGGTCAGGATGGGACATACCAAAAAAGGGTTGTCCTTGGGAGGGCTAAGACTGGTCCTGACTGGCATGTTCCGAAATGACTTGTTGGAGGACCCATCTACCAAATGCCGCCTCCGCTGACACAAAGGAATCCAGTCGATAATGATGTATGAAAGGCGAAAGTGAGGTCCAGGTAGCTGCCATGCCAATTTCCTCCACCGACGCCTGCGTAGCCCACACCGCAGTCGTAGCCGCACTATGGGTTGAATGGGCCGTAATGCCCCTTGGAACTGGCAGAACCCTGCTTGAATAGGCCCTGGCTATACATGCTTTAATCCATCTGCTCACTGTAGGTGGGGTGACCTTACCCCCCAACGAGGAAGGCTGGAAAGAACAAAACAAAGACTCCGTCCTTCGGAAGACAGCAGTTCATTTAATGTAAATTTTTAATGCCCTGCGCAAATCCAGAGTGTACCCAGTTTTTTCCAGCTCAAGGACCAGGTGAGGACAGAAATCTGGAAGCACCACTTCCTGAGCTCTGTGAAATGAAGTGTTGACCTTCGGAATGAAGACTGGATCCAACCTTAAAACCACCCAGTGAGGATGGAAAATGCAGAGGTCAGGATGGACCGAGAGCGCCACCAATTCCGAGATCCTCCTCGCAGAGGGGATTGCCACCAGGAAAACTCCTTTCTGAGTAAGGAGATGAAGACTGGCTTGTTGAAGCGGTTCAAATGGAGACCTGGTGAGAGACTGTAACACCTTGGGCAAGTCCCAAGTGGGGTACCTATGAACCATAGGAGGGCAAAGTTTGGAAGCCCCCTGAGGAACCTACGAACCATAGGATGCTGAGCCAAAGTTTCCAGCTTCCCACACAACAAGACTGACAAAATGGCTGCCACCTGCCGTCGAAGAGTGTTGGGAGAAAGCCCTTTCTCCAGGCCCACCTGTAAAAATTCCAAGACTGTAGCCACTGAAGTTTGTTGAGGTAAGATGCTGGACGGCACACCAAACTGAAAAGGCATTGCCCAGTAGCTTCATAAATGTGAATTGTAGATGGGCGCCTGGAGGCCTGAATCATTTGAATAACCCTGTTGGAAAGGAGGGCGCTCTTTAAGATGCCCCACTCAATCTCTACACTGCCAGTTGAAACCACTGGGGCTCCGGGTGAGACAAGGACCCCTGGAGAAGAGAGACATCTTCCTCAGGTATTCGCCAAGGGCGATCCACTGAAAGGCCCAGCAAATCAAGAAGCCAATGCCTGCAGAGCCAATAGGGAGCCACCAATATGAGCTCAGCCTGTTCCAACAAGAGCTTACAAATCACCACTGGGATGAGTGGCAATGGCGGAAAGGCATAGAGGAAGCCAGAGGGCCAGCTGCAATGCAAGGCATTAGTGCTTTCTGCACCCTGGGAGAAGAACCTCGTATAGTATCTGGGCAGTTGGGCATTAAAGGGATGAGGCAAGGAGATCTACCACAGAGCAACCAAATATCCAGGAGATCTGGTGAAATAGGGAAGGATGTAATTGCCATTCCGCTTGGTCAATGGTCATTCTGCTGAGCAAATCTGCCTGTGTATTATCAGACCCAGAAATGTCCTCAGCCCATAATCGAGCGAAGGTGACGTTCTGCTCACCTAACCAGAGACTCCGCCTCTGTCATAAGAGACCGAGATCTGGTACCACCTTGTCTATTGATGTGAGCCTTAGTGGCCACATTGTCTGTCATAATACACTGCTCAAAAAAATAAAGGGAATACTTAAACAAAACAATGTAACTCCAAGTTAATCACACTTCTGTGAAATCAAACTGTCCACTTAGGTAGCAACACTGATTGACAATCAATTTCACATGCTGTTGTGCAAATGGAAGAGACAACAGGTGGAAAGCAGAGGCAGTTAGCAAGACATCCCCAAGAAAGGAGTGGTTCTGCAGGTGGTGACCACAGACCACTTCTCAGTTCCTATGCTTTCTGGCTGATGGTTTGGTCACTTTTGAATGCTGGCGGTGCTTTCACTCTAGTGGTAGCATGAGACGGAGTCTACAACCCACACAAGTGGCTCAGGTAGCGCAGCTCATCCAGGATGGCACATCAATGTGAGCTGTGGCAAGAAGGTTTGCTGTGTCTGTCAGCGTAGTGTCCAGAGCATGGAGGCGCTACCAGGAGACAGGCCAGTACATAAGGAGATGAGGAGGCCGTAGGAGGGCAACAACCCAGCATCAGGACCGCTACCTCCGCCTTTGTGCAAGGAGGGACAGGAGGAGCACTGCCAGAGCCCTGCAAAATGACCTCCAGCGGACCACAAATGTGCATGTGGCTGCTCAAATGGTCAGAAACAGACTCCATGAGGGTGATATGAGGGCCTGATGTCCACAGGTGGGGGTTGTGCTTACAGCCCAACACCATGCAGGACATTTGGCATTTGCCAGAGAACACCAAGATTGGCAAAGTCGCCACTGGCGCCCTGTGATCTTCACAGATGAAAGCAGGTTCACACTGAGCACATGTGACAGATGTGACAGGTTCTGGAGACACCGTGGAGAACATTCTGCCTGCAACATCCTCCAGCATGACCGGTTTGGCAATGGGTCAGTAATGGTGTGGGGTGGCATTTCTTTAGGGGGCCGCACAGCCCTCCATGTGATCGCCAGGGGTAGCCTGGCTGCCTTAGGTACCGAGATGAGATCCTCAGACCCCTTGTGAGACCATATGCTGGTGCAGTTGGCCCTGGGTTCCTCCTAATGCACGACAATGCTAGACCTCATGTGACTGAAGTGTGTCAGCAGTTCCTGCAAGACGAAGGCATTGATGCTATGGACTGGCCTGCCCGTTCCCCAGACCTGAATCCAATTGAGCACATCTGGGACATCATGTCTCGCTCCATTCACCAATGCCACGTTGCACCACAGACTGTCCAAGAGTTGGGGGATGCTTTAGTCCAAGTGTGGGAGGAGATCCCTCAGGAGACCATCTGCCACCTCATCAGGAGCATGCCCAGGGGTTGTAGAGAGGTCATACAGGCATGTGGAGGCCACACACACACTACTGAGCCTCATTTTGACTTGTTTTAAGGACATTACATCAAAGTTGGATCAGCCTGTAGTGTTTTTTTCCACTTTAATTTTGAGTGTAGCTCCAAATCCAGACCTCCATGGGTTGTTCAATTTGATTTCCATTGATAATTTTTATGTGATTTTGTTGTCAGCACATTCAACTATGCAATGAACAAAATATTTAATAAGAATATTTCATTCATTCAGATGTAGGATGTCTTATTTTTGTGTTCCCCTTATTTTTTTGAGCAGTGTACACTGAACCCTGACACCTGGCCAAGGAATTTCCTCAGGCCCAAACGAAGTGCTCTGAGCTCCAGCCAGTTAATGCTGTGAGCCTGTTCCTGGGGAGACCATAACCCCTGGGCCCAGAGGCAACCTAGATGCCCCCCCCAACTTGACAGGGAGGCATCAGTAGTAAGAACCAGACAGACTTCCAGTTTGAGAACTGTCCCCTGGACATGGCCCCGGAGAACCACCAATGAAAGGAAAGTAACACTTGTCTAGGTAACTTAACTTTCCTTGGGGAGTGACTGGACCCTGCTTTCTGGAACGAACGCAAAAACCACTGAAGAGATCTGGCTTGAAGCCTGACCCAGGGAACAACTCCAATTCAGGAAATCATCTTGCCCAACAGTTGAGAAAGAAGGCGTACTCTTGGCCTGAATGAGCCTAACCATCCCCTGAAGGCCAGATAGATGCTTCTAGGAGAGGAATACCTGACACATTCCAGTGTCAATAATGGCCCCCAAATGAAGGAGACACTTCGTGGGAGAGAAGGGGCGTTGGTACTTACCTGACATGCCCATTCTCTTTGAGCTGTGAAGAGCATCCAGTAATGGGGAGGTGCTTCAGTCTCTGCATGTCTAGGCTGGGCTTAATTTGTGGAATGCTCCTCCTCCTCCACGGGACTCCTCCCCAGCGTTCCCCAGTTTTGGCAAAGAGGAGAGAAATAACCGCCCTCATCCTCAATGCCCTAACAATTTGTTGGCCGAAACAAGACCCCACCAGATAGAAAAAGGGTGGGGCTGGATGCCCTTCACAGCTCAAAGAGAACGGGGGTGTCAGGTAAGTACCAACGCCTCTTCTTCCATGAGCTGTTCAGAGGCTCCAGTAGTGGGACATACCAAAGCTTGGCCTGTCCTATGGGAGGGACTCCGCCTGGCCTGGAATCTCCTCCTGGTCCCTGTGGACCCGTTGAAGAACTCTTCTGCCAAAGGAGGCCTCAGCGGATGCAAGTGTATCTATTTTATAATGCCTAATGAATGGCGATGGAGAAGCCCAGGTTGCGGCTTGACAAATTTCAGTTATTGGTGTCTGTGTGGCCCACACTGCAAGCAGAAGTGATTGCTATAAGGAAAACTACTTTATACATCAGAAATTGGAGACTTGACGATTTCAAGGGTTTGAAAGGGCCCTTAGTGAGTGCAACGAGGACCTTGTTAAGGTCCGAGGTGGGATAACGGTGTACCACTGAAGGGCGTAAATTTGTGGCTCCTCGGAGGAAACTCCGTATGCGTGGATGATGGGAAAGAGATAGCAGACCCTCACAAGTGAGAACTGACACCAAGGCCGTCACCTGTCTTTTCAACGTATTAGGTGATAATCGCTTGTCAAGTCCCTCTTGCAAAAACTCTAGGATTTGAGCCACAGATGGAGAGATGGGATCAATTTGAGACTCGGTACACCATTTGCAGAAACTGGACCATGTGGCATTGTAAATGCGAGTTGTTGAGGGGCATCTGGCGGCTTGGATAGTGGCGATAACTCTGTTGGAAAACTTTTCGCTCTTCAGACAACTCCGCTCAACCTCCAGACGGTCAGATGCAACCACTGAGGGTCCAGATCTTGAAGGGGTCCCTGGGTTGGCAGAATTCTCCATGGTGTTGATATGGATAGACTGCGGAGGTCTGCAAACCATGGCCGTCTGGGCCAGTAAGGAGCTACTAAAAGTAGTTCCGCCCTCTCGCCTAGCAGTTTCTGGATGACCTTGGGAACCAGTGGAAGTAGCGGGAATGCATACAGAAGTCTGGGGGACAACAACAGCGGAGCGAACTGAAGTTCTCCACTCCTTCCGAGGGGTACCTGGAAAAAAATCTCAGGAGCTAAGCGTTGAGGGGGGAAGCGAACAGGTCCACCACCAGCTGTCCAAATGTCCTGACCTCCTCTTGAAACAGGGTCAGATGGAGGCGCCACTCCGATTGATCGATCATGGCCCTGCTTAGCCAGTCTGCCTGTGTATTCGACAGGCCCGAAATGTGCTCTGCTCTGATGGAAAGTAGGTTGCTCTCCGCCCAATGACACAAGGGCTCCACTTCCCGAATGAGATGTTTCGACTGTGTGCCCCTGTTTGTTTATGTGAGCTTTGGCCGTTACGTTGTCAGTCAATATTAGTATGTGCTGATTGTGTACCTGTGGAAGGAAGCTGCGGAGAGCCAGGTGTACTGCTCGAAGCTCCAGCCAGTTTATGCTGCACGACTGTTCTCTGGTGGACCAGTGGCCTTGGGTTGTGAGCGATTGAATGTACGCTCCCCATCCAAACAGGCTGGCATCGGTGGTGATGGTAAGTCTGTGTGGCTCTTTGAAGAGGCAGCCTCTGTTGATGACTGATCTGGTCCACCAGAGGAGAGATATGAGGACCTTTGATGGTACCTTGACCTTGTATTTGGAGTTGCTTCAGCCGGAGCGCTGGTACGGGAGCAGGAACCACTGGAGAGATCTAGTGTGGAGCCGGGCCCAAGGGATGATAGATATACATGAGATCATCTTGCCTAACAATTTTGATAGTTCCGCTAGAATCTTCCAGAATCTCTGGAAACAGGGCATGACATGAAAAGGTCTGGCGGAGTGGATTGAAACTCCAGCGCAAGGCCAAATCTAATCGTGTCTCTGACCCAGGAATCAGAGGTTGAGGAGTCCCATTGGTCCGCGAATAATTTAAGGCGTCCGCCAATGGGGGTCGGGTCCAGGGAGTTATCTTGGATGTCAAAAGGACCTGTTTCCTGTTCCCCGAAAGGATCTCTTGGATTGACCACCCCTTCTGCTCCTATCCCCGAAGTCGGACCTGTCTGGCTGCTGCCCTGGTCTGAATGATGGGGGTCTCTGGTATCTGGGTGAGAAGAATCTCTGGTAAAAGGGCTGAAAGAATCCCCTCCTGAAGGACTGAGCGTTTCTAGAATCTGACTTCTGAAAAAGGGAAGGTAGAATTTTCTTTTTGATTTGGATTTCAATTAGCAGAGGGTTGAGGACAGGGCCAAAGAGTCTGTCTCCCGCAATAGGAGACGAAGCCATCTTGCATTTGTGCTTAATGTCCACTTGCCAATGTTTTAACCACAGTAAGCGTCGTGCTGTGACATGTGAGGTAATGGCCCTGGCTGAAAACCTGACTGCATGATAAGTTGTGTCAGCTGAGAATTCAGCAGCTGCTATAAGTTTTGCAAAATCTTGGTGCGCTCTAATGTTGGAGTTAGGGACATGCTCCCGTAAGAGACGGAGCCACCTGAGAGAAGAAAGGGGGAAGAAGGAAGCAGCTGTGGCCACTCTGATGGCCCACGCGTCAGACTGATGGGCCCTGCGTAGGGCAAGCTCAGCTCATTTTTCCTCCAGCTTTAATGCCTCCAGCACTTCACTTGGAATGGGGGACGAGAACGCTAATCCCAATATAAGGTTCATCTACCTCGGGAGTATTCAACAATTTTGAGAAATCAGGGGCCAAATTAAAATAGTTCCTGTCATAACCCGTAGGGGCAGGGTACACCGCTGCAGATGCCCACTGTTTCTGTACCAGGTCTGAAAACAAGTGAGGAACTGGAATCACATCTGCCTCGACTTCCGGTTGGTTGAAAATTAGATCTTCTGGTCCCACTTCTGAAGGAGTTGGAGTGGTAGAAGGGGCCAACTTGTTCAGGTGTGCAATGTTTTTTGCCTTAAACAAAAGTGATCTGAATAGTTGTGGGTGGAATAAGCCTGAAAATACCGGTTGATCAGGAATAAGGCCCTCATCCTCAGACATCGCACTTTCTAGGGGGTCTGCTTCTGACAGGGCCGGGTCACTGTCATGTATTGATCCTGACCCAATCTGTTCCTTTTGATCAATGTGATCCACTTCTTCTGCCTCCTCCTCCTCCTCCTGCGGCCCCTGGAGGGGCATGTCCCCCTGAAACTGTACCTGGGTATAGTGTTGCTCCGATCTGGTCAACAACCTTAGAGACTGAGAATCATAGTCAGTGGTTACCGGGTGTTCCCTGGTCAGAACTGCATGTTGAAGACCTGCTGCAATTCCCTGGCGGATTGCCAGCTCCATCCACACCTTCATTCTCTCTGGAACTTCCTCTGGAAGAATGTCATCCTGAAAGACCGGCAGCCGTCGGAGTGAATGTAGCTTCAGAGCCCTTCGCGTGGTCTGTGTTCCAGGTAATTGGACCTGTTGACTCTGGGAAACCAAGCTGTCTGGATGAGAGGGAAAGATCTAGGGGAGGAGGAGGATGGGAAGAGGTAAACAGTACTGGACTGGGGGGCAGAAGGTCCTGTGAGGCCGTGTGCCTCCCGTGCACACCTATTTGCTTTTCTAATGCTTTATGGTGCATGTTGGCATCCTTTTCTGAAGCTTTAGAATGACCTTTTGTCTGCTTGTATTTGTGCTGAGATGTAGCTTTGACCCTTGATGTTGAGGTCTGAGAGCTACTACCGTCTGCCATTTTGAATTGAAAGAGATGCAGTATGCTCGCTATTCAAAGCAATACTGTTGAGGCGGTTGGCACGCCCAGGAGCCTGATCCAAGAAGGGACTGGTTGCCCTGATAATATCTTATCCCCTTGTTTTGTTTTGGTTTTTTTCAATTAAGATATACCGTGTTTCTCACATAATAAGGCCGGCCTTATTTTTTTTTGAGCCCTGAAAAAACGGCTAGGCCGTCTTTTCAGGGGTGACTTAATTCCCCCCCTTGCATCCTCACCACCAGCTGCTCCTAACGGGTGATCATGGCGAAGCACAGAGCTCCCTACTCCCACCTTTGCTGCAGACACCTTTGGCACACGCCGCTGCTGTTTTCACTTCTGCCCATTCCGCCACCACGTTTGGAGCTGCCGCTTCCGTGTTTGGAGTGCCACCGCCTTTTGGAGCTCCAAACAGCGGCAGTGCTCCAAACGCGGAAGTGGCAGCTCCAAACATGACGGGGGGCGATCTTTTTATTTTGGTCCACGCAAAGTTCAGAGTGAGCAAGAGAGGGAGATTGCGATGCCTCCATCCAAGATGGCAACCTCACTAGTGGATCACAACGTGGCTGGAAGCCCGAATAGGCGGGAAACGATGGTGATCTTTTTGGAGCGAGAGGAAAGGGAGAGAAGAGTTGCGAGGCATAATTTGCAGCCTAGAGACGCGCCCGGGAAGAGGTGCAGATACTGCCTTGTAGTCCCCAAGCCAACTGCGTGCGCCACCTTTAGTTATGTGCGCTCCGCGCTTTGGGCATCTCCATGTGATTGCGACCCTGTAGAACAAGCAGATGGGGGGGGCTTGAAGAAATGCCGAAGCCGCCCGCCGCTTCGGGCACGAAACAGCGCTGCCTGAAAATGCAAATGATCTCCGACGACCAGATGGGGAGAGCTAACGTCGGGAGATCATAGTGTGATTTGGAGGCTAAAAACATGAAAAAACGAACTGGACTATATCCAAACCTGCTGAGTAATACTCCTGTTTCAGCCAAAGAAGAACAAAAAGCACTGCCTATCCACAACCACGCTGAGCCAAAACTGGGGAACTCTGGGAAGTAGCCCCGTGGAGGAGGAGGAGCATTCCACAAATTAATCCCAGCCAAGACATGCAGAGACTGAAGCACCTCCCACTCCTACTGGATGCTCTGAACAGCTCATGGGAGAAATGATTCTTTTTCTGGTTGATGGAAAACCCCAGGTTCTGCACCAATGAAATAGTGGCCTGCAGATCCTGCTGGGTCCTCTGAAAAGAAGAAGACATTATTAATATATCATCCAGATAACACTGGAGACACACCAAGAAGGTGCAGAGGTACACTGCCAAAGGAGCAAGAATTTTGGTAAACACCCTGGGAGTAGAAGATAACCCAAAGGGAAGGGCCCTGTATTGGAAATGTCTATCCTGATAACAGAACCTGAGAAACCTCCTATGTGAGAAACAAATAGGTTCATGTAAATAGGCTTCCGTCAAGTCTATAGATGTGAGGAAGTCCCCCTGCCGAACGCTCTCCAGAATGGAAAAAAAAGTGTGCATTTTGAAACGCCTGTAAACAACATATTTATTTAGTCGGTTCAAATCGAGAATAGTCCACCCCCCACCCCCCAAGGCCATAGGGATCAAGAAAATTCTGGAGTAGAATCCCAACCCCCGTTGATCGAGGGGAATGAATGGCATCCAGGTCCAGCAAATGCTGGATGGCCGACTCCACCAAACTCCGCCTCCCAGCATCCCTAGATACTGGGCAGGAGATAAAGAACCGCGGAGGAGTGGAGTAGAACTCAAGTGAAAGACCCGATCTAATGGTATATAGAATCTAGGCGTCTGACATAATACCCTCCCATTGGTCAGCAAACCACGCTAAACAACCACCAATTGGAACAGAGGGCGCACTACTCTTGGTGATGGTACAGGCGACTTCCTCCTCCTCAAAAGGGCCATTTAGAAGCAAACTGCTGCCTGCCCTTGCCTGAGTGATCAGGAGGCAACTCTTGATGCTGGTGGACAGGTCTCGAAGGCCGATAGAACCCAGAAGAAGACTCTCCTCTGGATTGAGGGTGCTTGAAATAGGGTGTGGCCCGATGCTCCACACTCTTCTGGAGTGAAGGTAGGATGTTCCTTTTGTCCTTAGTCTCAATCAAGAGGGGATCAAGGACCTCAACAAAGAGCTTCTCCCCTTGGAGAAGCTGCTAAGGGCTGAGCATCAACTGGGGAGGAGTCACCTGGAGTGGGCAGAGCTAGGCTAATAAGCCTTTTGCACAGACTCAGTCCTAAGCAGTAGATAACTCTGCATCTGTTCCTCCTGAGGAGATCATAGGACATCATCCATGGGTTTGTGTGCCAGGAGGCATCTTGCTCACAACCACTGCAGAGGCTTTTAAAGGAGTCCTATTATAATTGTCCTGCTTCAGTTCAATTGTTTGAACTAAATTCTTCAAATGTTTCTTTCAATTATTGATTCATACACAGTTGGTATGCTATTTTTCAGCTTGCTCAAAGTCAAGAGATAAGAACACGCAAACCAACTCAAGAGTCTTAGGTACTTGCCTGAATGAATTGCTTTCAAATAGGAGCATACCAAAAAAACAGTCCGGAATCAGTATGTAATGTTCTGAGAGCTGGATCAGTTTGTCTGCCAGTCCTGTGGGTCAGAGCAGGGGTTCTCAATCTTGGCAACCCCTGGACTAGAGGTTCAGGGTTTGTTACACAAACAGGGGTGCCATGCAAGAGCCAGAGACTAGATGTTATTTCCAGCAAAGGAAACATCAGTCAGAACTGCTTCTTAAATGAGGCTGTAACCAGCTGTTATCAATCAAGAGATTTACTTCCTTGAATAGAATGAGGCCGCTTTGCTCTATTCACTGGAGGAGGAGGAGGCCTGATGTCATGAAGTTCACCTGAATCCTCCAGCTGCTCCTGTGTTTGATCAGCCTCAGATTAGTCTGAGATCTGGGTCTTCTGAGGCTGACATTCTTCTGCTGGAGCTTTTTCCTCAGCGTCTGAGTTCTGGGCCTGGGCCATGACAGACACTAGGTTCACCAGCTTCACTTCTAATCACTTTTGGAAATTAAAGTTACTCAAAACAATGTGTGAAAAGTCACCTAGTGAGTTTAGCTTCAATGCTGAACAAAAAATAATAATAATTGCAAATTTAAGAACACAAAAAATGAAATCATTAGCAAAAAGGTAAATAAGATTTTGGCCTAAGAAAGCTACAAATGGATTAAGGATCCAGTTAAATTTGGAACATTTACTTTTACTATAAGATTTTGGAATTAACCATAAAAAATAGTTTTCTCATGGGAACAAGACTTATTTTGATTACCCTGACTCAAAGATAAGTATGTTTAATTTTTTTAGAAACTGGACAGTAGGAGGGAATTAAAAGTTCTAAGCAGAAGGGAGAAAAACTAGAAGCCAGTTTTTGGTGTTGGTTAGTTGGGATTTACAAAATGACACAAAATATTATTAATGGAGAGCTTTGAAGAATGGAGCTATTCTAAATTAGCAGTTACAATATCACCCCAGTGTCAGTAATAATGTCTGATTCCATAATGTCCAAAAGATCTCAGTGAGGGAATGAACAATTTTTTTTTCTGATAAGATAAACTACTAAAAGTGGAATTACAAATGATGGGCCACAATAAAGATTTGGAAAAGGGCACTCTATTGAATATATAAAAGAAATTACCTGAAGTTTTAAAAATTAAAGGGGGAATACAAATGCCAAACCAAGAGAAAATATTTTCTTATTAGATTCACAAAAGAGGCTCGTTAATCTCTTGAAGTCTATGCAGTGGGATAAATAATTGAAGAGAAATCAAATCCTACAACAATATTTAAATGAACTATAAATTTAGGCTATTAGAAGTAAAAGGAAGAAATATAGGTTTAGTTGATCAATGTTAAATTAACACATTTAATTCTGGAACCTTTTAGCACCTTTTGCTGACAATTGAAAAGTTGATATTTTATAGGTTTCTTTATAAATATATATGACACATATATAATCTTATATACACATATATAATCTTATAAGGGTAAAGAATTACTAAATTTGTCTACGTTTGTTATAACGGAAGCTGGAAGTCACTTCTTTATATACTTTTGTTTTCTTTATTATATTCCTTTTCTTTTTCTATTTCCTTGCCCTTTTTGGTATTTGTTTTTGTCTTAGTTTTTACTATTGTAATCAAAAGCTTTTAATAAAAAATTATGTAAGATTGATCATTCTTTTGTTCTATATAAGTGGTAATTACCAGGCATGGCAACAAAGTAGGTTGATACTGTGTTTTCCAAGTATAACTGTGGCGTCATGCTGGCATGGAATTCTCCAAATGGTAGCTGATTACTCTTCAATGCATGCACTACGTTTACCATACTTATTGAGCTTGTTGTACAGCTGTTATTGTCTTTCAGCAGCATGCACTAAGATAAAAAATTATATTTCTGAATTGATTTGTTTTATTTTAATCATACTATTTAGTTAAAAAAAACTGAGCACTTTGTTCAGATTTCTTCAGAAATGAGAGTATTCTATAAAACAGCCCTCTCTAAGCCATTTACAGAGTCATATTGCCTGCAACAATCTGGGTCCTCGTTTTACCCACATCAGAAGGTTAGAAGGCTGAGACAATCTTGAGCCTGGTGAGATTTGAACTGCCAAATTGCAGGCAGTCAGCAGTCAACAGAAGTAGCCTGCAGTACTGCATTCTAGCCACTGGGCCACCACGGATCTTATCTGATTTTTTTTAAATGTAATTTGAACATAGATCTTTTTAACATTTATTTTTATTGGGTTCCATTAACCTAGCTGAAATGTTAATATATACTGCTGGTCCATGTATAATATGCCATACACTAAATAAATAGTGTTCTCAAGTTGAATATCACCAGAGCCTAAGGCCAAAAGCGAATAGATACTTATAGTGGACAAGGTCTGCACCAAGCTTTGTGTAAGGCACTCTCTGCATTCTCAGATACGATCACAGCTACCAACTAATACCAATAAAGGGCATTTTGTGCCATAGAAGCAATTTGGAATTCAAACAATTCATAGCACCTTTCCTATGAATATGCATCCATTATGAAGACAGATACATATACGTTTGTTCTCCCACAGACCAGCATTCACTTGAAGATAATCTGAATGGCATTTTTCTCTATGAAGAACCATTGTAATACTCATACTGTGTTGTACGCACACTGTATTTATCACAAAGGAAAATAACCCTGAATTTAAGACAACCATTCTGTCTTTAAGTCTTTGTTAACATTAACAAAAAAGTTATAAATGGATTTTTAAAAATATCTGTACTCTGTCCAATTTCTCTTGCTAGCTAGGGGTGCCAGTTCCCAAAGAAACGTACCCTATTGTTTTTGGGGAGCAATTATGAACATGTGATACAGAGCGAGGGGGGCGAGAGAGGGAGAGAGGCAGGCAAACATGTACATGACTGGCAAGTCCACACACACACATGGGGTGGGGGGAGAGAGACTGGCCAAATACTACCACCCACCTAAAAAAGTGACGAGGACCCAAAAATCAACATTGACTGAAATCATTGACTGAAATAAATTAGCATAAAATAAGGCATGTAATTTGTAAACTAATTAAGCCACCTCAGCCAATAAAAATCTTGTCTCGTATTCAATCTCTCTTTTGAACACACAAGTTCATGAACAAACTATGGACACTCCGAAGGCAAACATGAAGAAACATCTGCATTACTGTGTAGTACAGTGATGGCGAAACTATGGCACGTGTGCCGGAAGTGATACGCAGAGCCATCGCCCGTTGCTGTTCCGGGTTCTGGTGCGGCGGCCAGCTGGAGTTCACGTGCGCATGTGCACCAAAAAACAGAAGAGCAGCTGTCTGGTGTGCATGCACGCGCCAGGAACATAATGTTGTTTCCAGCGCACGCATGTGCATTGGCCACTTGGTCTTCTGGTTTCTGGTGCACATGTGGGTACAAAGACTAGCAACGGGAAGTGTATCGGGTGCACATGTGGAGCAAAGCTGTGGGCCAGGACAGGCGGGCCGGGGCTTTCCTACCTCTCCACCTGAGTGGGGTTCTTTTGCAGCTCCAGACCACAGCGCATCCATGCTCCAGAGTGCCTAGCTGGCTTGGGCGCTCTGGAGCCGCTTCTCACCGGCAGCTCCTCTTCCAGCACCCCGCTCAGAAGTGGCAGCGCAACAGCCGCTGCTGCCAGGTGCGAGGTTGCAGCAGGGGTGAGGACAGGAGAGCTGAAGCTTCCCTCCCTTCTTCAACAGCCCCAGCCATCCTGACCGGCAGCTCTGCTCCCCTTGCTTTTCTGGGTTCCGGCTGGCCAGCTCGAGAATGGGGCAGCCATCCATCCAACCAGCAACTGCTGCCCTGTATGCCTGAGCCAACCAGGTACTCCAGACCACAAATGTGCATCAGTGCCACGGGCTGGAGAGTTGGGGCCCTGCAAGAAGCCCACTTGGGGGGAGGGAGAAGCCCTGACCTGCCTATTCATGTCTCTGCTTTCTCCTCAGCCCCGGCAGCAGCAGCTGTTGCACTGCCGCTTCCGGACGGGATGCTGGAGGAGGAGCTGCCGGTGGGGAAGTGAGCTGCCCACATGGCTCACCAGTGTGGGAATGGCTGTGGTGGCTCGCCAGTCACTCCTGCCCTTCCCCACTGCTACTGCTCTTCTGGGGAGGCAGGGCTGCGCAGGAGCAGAGCCAGGTGGGAGTAACAGGTGGGAAGCAGTAAGAGGCGCACTGGCTGGGAAGCTGTCATGCTCCCTTAGAAGAAGTGGCAGGAGAGAGGGTAACTGCACAGGCTTGTTCCGAGGCCAGGAAGGGACTCTGGCTTTCCAGCGGAGGGAGGCCGCAGTGTGTATGTCCCACCACCCCGACGGGGACCGGGGGGAGGCCAAGGACCCCCGAAAGGCAAGGCGGAGCTGGTGCATGTACACAAGACAACTGATCTTTGCCTGTGGCCAATGCACATGGGCATGCATGTACACCCATTTTGGCACTCGGTAACAAAAAGATTTGCGCACGCTCCCATTTTGGCACTCGGTGCTGAAAAGATTTGCCACACTGGTGTAGTAAGTCCCACTGCAATGTGTATATATACAATTCTTTTGGAGATGAATGCATTCTGTCAATATAAATGATCAGTAAAACTGGGAAAGATATCCTTGGGGTATTGATCTTATTTTCCTTTATTCTCCTCCTATATATCTTTTGATACAGAAGATAAATATCCATAATGAAAAAGCTCCTATGCTATGTTCCAACGTTACAAAATGGGTTAAAAATCACTATGCAAACGAAGTTGTTTTTTTAATTTCAGAAGGTGCTACATTACTTATAGATGCAGAGTTGATCATGTTAAATTTTCAAAAGGAGAACTGCACAGGAAAAAAGTACAGAACTATCTTATTTGTATTTGGGAGCCATGTTGCCATAATCTGATTTTAGACCCTGAAGAGCTGTTGAAGCAATTTCACCTTGAGCTAGTGTTCTGGATGATCCGTGTTTTGAATGAACTTATTCCATTGTTTCATATGGTTTCTGAAATGCATTTTTTGCATTTTAGGTGAAAGGAGTTATTTCTTTCTGAAGAACTTACCAGTGGTTCCTTTGCTCCTCAGAAACATACAAAAACATAGCTGAGGTTATGGTTTCTGCATAAACTTCTCACTCTTCTGCTGGATATGCTGTAAGCGGAGACCAGCTCTACTGCCTCCCTTGTGATATACCAGAGCTAACAGCAGCTAATATTATTACTACTACTAATTGGATGTTTAGAACATCTTCCCGCCTAGCAATGTCCCTCGTGGCATGTTGAAATGCAGCACAATTTAATAAAAATATAATGGACATGATTGCAAATAAAAAACTTCAAGCAATAGCTATATTTAAAGAAAAAAATCAATAGTGAAGTCAAGGAACATTAATTTCCTGATCAATTCAGGAAACACAAGTATAAGCGACACCCAAATTATTTCCAGGCACATTTAAACATAATAAAAGGTTTAATATGTCTGGAGATATATGCAAGCATACAGAGACAGAATCCAACTGTGTCCAGTCAGGCTAATCCATTCTTCATTTACTTTAAGAACTACACCATTACAAAGCCAGCCTATGCTGTAAGCAGATTACTAGGGCAGCTTTTAAACTCTCAAGAACAGAAGCTGAACAACAGCATAGCCAAATATAAACCCATCACAATTAAACATTTAAGCCAGTTATCAATGCATCTATAAAGTATGGTACCATGCTATCTATCTGTATTATACATAAACTTGGTTTAAACATGTACAGATACATACAAAATTACAATTCTGAGGCTTCCAGAATGCTGGGGTTCGTTCACTAGTGTTTTTCCCAGATTTCAGGTCTATTCCTCCAGCAGGTGGAAGGATCTCTCTTCCATGCAGAGAGGGAGGAGAACTCCCTCTACGTGCCAGGGGAAAGACATCAATTCCACACACACCCCGTCCACTTCCCAACTTCCTCACTGGCTTTTCCATTGACTTTCTGGGGAAGCTAGCAGAGAAGATTGCAAATGGCAAACCTAAGATTGATTGAAGGGCATCGGCAATCAGTTGTCAATGCAAACAGGCTGCCACCCAAATGTGATCATGTGACCTGGAGGTGATGTTTTATGATAGCCAGACAGCCATAAAATGCCTATTCCAAGGCCATCATAACTGCAAACGGTCATTAATATCCAGGCATAAATCTAGGACTACCTGTATTTATTTCAAGCTCAAAACAAAAGTTCAATTTTCAAAATACTTCTTATTATCAAGGCTGTTTGAATTAAACTCTTCAAAACAGCCAAGTTCATTTCGAGATCACATTCTATTTATAACTCATAATACAAAAACCAGCCCTTATTAAGATGGAATATTTTGAGGTGTTGAACCCTTGATTTTTCTCAATATAGGAATAAAGCAACATACAGCAACAATCCCAAATACTCTCATTCTTTTATATCTCATGTAAACTGAAAGCATCTGCTTCTAATTTTAAAACTGAATACATCTCAGTGACATTCCAAACTCAAGGAACTGTGATTAATTTAGAATTAGGTACTTGCACACAGCTATTCTCATGCGAGTCAAAACAAAAAACAAACTATACAGTCCTAGAACAATTAATTGCAACAATATGGTTCATTATAGTATCTGCAAGCTACCTCTGTAGAATCTAGTATGAAACATAAGCCATTTTTCTAGATGTTCTTTAAAAAAATGCTTCTGTATTTTCCCAAAGTCATTTTGTGCAAGTTGGATGGCTAAATAAATTTGTTTAAGAAATGAAATAAATATTTCAGAAAGCACCAATTTTAGAGAAAGAGTCCCCAATTCATGTTAATTCCACAATCTATCTTTCATTTATACTTGGCATAAAAACAATGCAAGTCATTTATTTCAATATGGCATAAGAATATGATATCATCCGAGTTCATTCCACCTGTTACTCCCCACTGATTGTGCACCCATACATACCAAGCCTTTAGTATCTACTTCAACTGATAGTGATTTCTTGCAAGGACAAGTCTGATAAGTTCCTTCCATAAGAATAAAATAGATGGAGAAGGGGGGGGGGAGGGGGAGGAGACCACCACCACTAAAGGAAGCATCTCTGCCCATAGATGCCTGAAACAACAATCTGGAAGCCAAATATTTCAACTATGATCCATTCTGCACTTTAATATACTAGTTTACATGAAGATATAGTATTCCACAAAGTCTCTTCTGCTCCTGACAGGGATGTACTATCTCTCTCTTTTTTTAAATAAAGTTTATTTAAGTTTCATATATTTAAAACATTTAAAAAGAAACAAACAAACATATAAACAAATATATATACATATATACATTTTGCAGCAGGTATTGAGCATTGGTTACACTTTTCTTTTTTTTCTTTTACCCCATAACATTGATGTGGTCTATCTTGTTACAATACCTTCCTCGTTCTTTTAATGTTTTATTTTCACAGAATACTTATGATTAAACAAACATCCTTCATAGTTTCATAACTTATTCAGTTGTCAAATGTTGCTTTTTCTTTAACCATTCATACCAACAGTTCCAAACTTCGTAGTATTCATTATCTTTGTTGTTGTTTTTAGTAATTTGGTTAGGCTGTCCATCTCTGCACACTCGTGAATTTTTTTTAATGACCATCTCCTCTGAAGGGACAATAGACAGTTTCCAATTTTGAGCGTAGCTTATTCTGGCTGCCGTTATATGCACGATTAAATATTGATATTTTTTTTTCTATTTTTGAGTCTATCATACCCAGCAAAAAGGTTTCGGGTTCAAGCTTTACATCTTGATTAGTTATATTTAGAATCCAATTTTTGATATTTTTCCAAAACTTCTGGGCATGTGGACATGTCCACCACATATGAAAGGGGATGTACTATCTAAGAATGTTAAATTGAAAAGTAACCAAACTTTGCCTATTATAGTTATCTGTTTTCTCCTCCTTAATCAGTCCTTTCAGATTTCCCATCAGATGAAGTACACACTTAAGATTTAATACATTAGTAACTGTTCAGTTACGATAAAATCGTGTTTGCAATAACAGACTTTTAACAGCTTGACAACCCCTAAATCGGGCTTACTATGGTGACTGCCAACTATAAATCTGTAAGTAAGCATAATTAAAGTGCATTAAGGGAGAGTGAAGCAACAATGCATCCAATCACCAACTCCAGGAATCCCCAACCTTTATAGGCTGGTGGGCACATCTGGAATTTTTAAAGCATCTTATTTTATGTATTTATTTAATTTCGATAGCTGCCCATTTCAGAAAATGACTCTGGGAGGCAAGAACTTATAAGAACTTACATAAAATGGTTGATGTAAACAATCACTGCCAGCCACAAAATTCCCATTTGGCCAAAGGCAAGCGATTGAAATTGCTCCTCACCAATGTCTCCTCTCCTTCTCCAGCTACTGAGTTTCTGGGCAGGTGGGCACGCTCCCAAACAAAACTCTAGGAGCAGCCACTTATCATTTTTATTTGCAGCTGTTCTAGGCCGAAAGGAATTCTTGGAGACTGAGATTATAAGTTAAAGTTAGGTTTTTACTTTGCAATATACTAGGTTTTTTTTTTTTTAGTTAAAAGAATCTTATAATCAGGTGTGGCAGAGAGCTTGCCAAACACCCAATGGCATCACCAGAGACGTTTGCAGTCAAAGGCATTAAACAGCAATGTAATGAATGTAATGCAAGTTAAATTTGAGAAATAGAATGCTTACAGTATTCTATAATTTAGACAATATTCTTCATGCCAGCGAAATGTTCCAAAGTTGGGCCCCAGCTACAAGAACCAGGTTCAAGCTCACACTCAACCACAGAAGCTCTCTGGTGAACCTTAGGACTCAGCCTCTCAGCTAAATCTCCCTCACAGGGTGCTCGCAGCAGTACAGGCATAAAATCAGGAGCATGTATTTTGTGTGCAACTTGTAGGGCACATCATAAGCTAACACGTTCACTTTTTAAAAACCAAAATTTAAGAGAAACATTTTGTTGAGTTTTGACACAACTGTCAGTCTCACGAGGCGGATTGGATCTGACTCAACAAAAAGAGTAGAACAGCGGGTCCCCAAACTTTCCACTTAGCAGACGCCCGGGGTTGGGGGGGGGGAGGATGGTTCCATGCAATTGGCAGGCACCTGCATGAACGTGCGCACCTCCATTTGTACAAGCGGCAGGGGCGCACGCCCCGCTTGCACAAATTGGACTCTGTTTGCAAGTGCCAACTGCCCAGATCCAAACAGTTGGGACCCCTGTCCTACCATATACTATATTGAGACAGGCTACAGCAGGGGTGGGCAAACTTTTTGGCTCGAGGGCCACATTGACTTTTAAAATTTGACAAGACGGGCCGGGTCAGCACAAGATTTTTTGGGAATTGCCCCCCACCCCACCCTTCCCCCCTTCTTCTCCTCCTTCCCCCCTTCTTCTCCTCCTTCCCCTCCCCTCGGAGGCCCCCTGAGTCAGGAGTTGCTATCGCCAGCGCAGCTCCAGTCCCGCCTTGCCTCGGGAAGGGAAAGGCAAAAAGGAGCCGCGGTGGCGCTTTGCAACGGCAGCAGCGGCACCGGAGGCTCAGGCTCAGCGGCTCCTGGTTTTGCCTTTCCCTTCCCAAGGCAATGCGGGACTGGAGCCACGCGGAGCTGCACCCGCGGTAGCAACTCCTGACAGCCCCAGCCGGATACCTGAGCGGAGCCCGGGTGGAGGGAAAGCAGTGGGCATTCCCTGGGCGGCGACCTCAGCCCCGCCACCAGGGAAGCAGCTGCCCAGCTCCGTGTTGTGTGTGCGATTTTATGGCGTGCAGCGCAGGGTCTCTTTTGGCCGGCTCCAATTTTTTTTTCAGAGGGGATTTTTTTTTTTCAGAGGCGGGCCATATTAAAATGACCAACGGGCTGGATGTGGCCCGCGGGCCGTAGTTTGCCCACCCCTGGGCTGCAGTAACAGAATTTTGCATTCTGATGTTTATTTTCTGTCCCTCTTACACCTCATTGAGTCAGGGAGGAACCAACCAGAGCCATTTCCTAACACTAGCTGCTCAATTCTCCCCTTCTGGTTTCTGTAATGGCTTCTGAATATTCCCTTCAAAGCCATTTCCATTCCAGACTGATTACAAATCAGTGTTTTAAACAAAACACTTTAAAAATAAGAATTAAAAATACAAAACAGCACAAGTATGTTGCAATTGACAGCAGATTAACTGATGGATAATCAGTGTGCTAATTTTACGGGCCATATAACAGAATTTGGCTACATCCAAAGGAAACTAAATCATACTCATCTCATATTAGTAAACAGACATAAAATGATCAGAATTCCTGAGGTGTGTTATCAAGAGATGAGTTATAAGGCTGTTCTTAGGATATTTACAGAAGATATACTACAGGGGTCTCCAAACTTAGGAACTTGAAGATGATCGCTAAACAAGGCAGTCACTGAATGAAACCTGTATCTGCACTAACTGCATAGACATAAGGACGTCCTCCTAGAAAAACTGAGATTTTTGAGATTTACACAGGTAGTCCTTGAGTTATGATCAGTGGCCTAGCAACCACTCAAAGGTTATGACTGAGTTACCCGAGGGACACTTACAGTCTGGATTCCAACAGTTGCTCTCCCTCCACAGTCTGCACTTGACTAGCAGGCCACAGATTAGGACCATGCAGCATCCCACAGTCACATCACTTTTATGACGATTTTGCTGAAACCTGGATTTACTTCTGGTTTGTGGTGAAACGGCCCATAGCCAACCACTTAACAACTGCAGTGGTTGCTTTTCAACCATGGTGTTTGCTTAATGACAGCCACAATCATTGTTATGACCAAAAAGGCCATTAAGACCCTCACGAGTATGACCACGATGGGTGTACTTCATTATGGTCATAACTCAAGGAGTACCTGTAAAACTGTCTCAGTCTATCCTGGGGCAGCCCAGAATGGTAACTGATCCAAAAGGCAGCACTGGGACCACTGCAGAGTTAATTGCAGGCTAAACTCTTTTCTGAAATCACTATACTGGCCATCAGTAGAATCTGGGATCCAAGTAAAAGTGTCATTATTACCTACAGATCATAAAGCATCAGAATAGATACAACACCTCCTTGCCAGGATGGAAACTTCTGAAGGCCCATGATGACTCACCCTCCCAACAGAGTTTGATGGTGAAGTACCAGACATTTCCTTTCCTGTTGTGGCCCCACACTTCACTAATCTGAACTCCCAAGTGACTATCCAGCCCACCTCCCTATTCCACTGAGCCTTTTTCATTTATTTACAGAAACATTGGGGTTTTGTTGTGGTCCGCCAGCAGCCTGTGGAGCTGGCAGCAGAGTCGGACAGTGAGGAGGAACATAATAAGCCAGTCATGGAATATGAGGAAGGCTCGGACAAGGGATCTGAGTCCAACACAGAGATGGGGCCAGGGCCATCTGAGAGTTATGTGCTGACTTCGGAGTCTCCAGAATCTGGCATCAGCCAGGCAGAGGAACAGGGGGAACCTGTTACCAGTGCGCGCTTGCGCAGAACTGCCAGAAGGCAAGAATTGTTCAGACAAAAGGGGCAACTCGGGAGTAAGGCTTGGAGGTGATTGCCCCCCCCCCATAAGACATAAACAAGGAACAAAGGGACAGGACCCTTTGCAGGAAGCAACTTTGTTCGTTCTGGTCGGTTTAAATTCTGAAGCTCCATCTTGACTTTCTGCTCCGTTTGGCCTTGTACAGCTAATTGGCAATATAGTCGTTGGCAGCATTTCAAAGGAGATAAAGGTGGGTGCTTAGCTCCCTTATCCCAAAAGACTTCGGTTGGACTAGTCCTAAACTGTGTGGGACTCATTATGGGCTGTGAATGCATATAATTTACAGCCATTTAAATAAAAACAAAGTTTTTGGGAACAACGTGGGATTGTTACTATCTCAGGAAGCCCTAGTCAGAACAGGTTTTAGTTTTTATAAAATATTTTGTATTCTTTCATATCTGTACTCTGTTAATAATTTGCCCAGAATCCCGATTGTAAGTAAATGTTTCATCTAAAGTACAGGTAGTCCTCGACTTATAACAGTTCATTTAGTGACTGTTATAGGTTACAACACTCAAAAAAGTGACGACCATTTTTTCACTTATGACCGTTGAAACATCCCCATGGTCATGTGATCAAAATTCAAACGTTTGACAACTGACTCATTAATGACAGTTGGAAGTCAATGGGAAAGCCAGACTCACTTTACAACTGTGCTACTAACTTAACAGTAGTATTCACGAAACAACTGTGGCAAGGAAGGTTGTAAAATGGGGCAAAATTCACTTAACAACTGTCTTGCTTAGCAACAGAAATTTTGGGCTCAAATTTGATCATAAGTCAAGGACTGCCTGTATTGCAGCTTAATACTGAAAGTTGATGACATTCAGCTGCTTCAGAATCTGCTTCTGTGATCATTTTTAGTCACATAATAATTTTGCCGCAATTGTAAAACAATGCAGAAAGATGCAATGTTTCAACAATTAAATGTCCACATTTAGCAAACACAAATATTGTATAGATTATTTCTATACATTACAGATTTTCAGCAATCTAGAATCAAAATAACGAAGTTCCCATTTTCTGTTTTGGAAGCAAGCGTTTTTCTAACATGGATACAGTAAAAAACAAACAAAAGTAACAAGATTGTACAAGGAAATGAGAGAAACTCAAAATCTGAACCTGAACACTGCAATATATGTGCACAGCATTCAAATGCAATTTCTATTAAAAAAAACCAATTTGAACCACATTTTCTCTATCCAAAATACTAGATTAGTCCTACACTATAACTTGGGGATTCTCACCTCTTGGATCAATTACATCACTATAAAATTCAGACTGCAGTCCTAAGCACACTGACACAAAAATTAAAGAGATTACTAGATCATGTCAAATTCATCTAATTTAGCATTGTGGATCACATAGTCGTAAATCTGGTATTTAAGATCAGCTGGCCATAATTTTTGGAAACAGAATATAAAATAATATCATGAATAACTGATTCTCTATGACTGGATCCAACCCCCCAAACCAGCCACAAGCTATCACATCAGAATACAAGAGCTTCTATACTTTTAACTATGGATTATGTAAACAAATAAATATTGTTGAATTTCCCTATATTTAATTTTAATAGATAAATCTATGCTTTAATATTGCAAGGGAAAAATGTATGCTCGCATCTTCCATGATATTCACAATTTTACCTTTATCACATCTTATGTTCATACCTAGGGCACTGTCTTTCTTCACTGGGAAGGTGTTCCAGCCTTTTAATTATTTTGGGTGCCTTGGTTGTCTCTTTCCCTATGATACAATATCCCATTTTTGAGGTATCATGGCGACCAGGACTGCACATAACTTTCCAAGTGCGGTCCAATCCTATTATAGTGGCTAGTTAATATTTGGTTCCTTTAAGAATGTATTGGTTGGAACTTAACTTTTTCACTGTACCCATATAATACTCTGGCTAATAATTACCTTGAGTTATCCACTATGTAGCTCTTCCTTGTCACTCATCACCAACTCGGATTCCATCATTGTACACAAGTGAATTTTTTGAGAAAAAAATGTGCCGGATACTTTTTGCAATTGCAAACCACATCTTCCATTATTCATCCACTCCGAAGAGATTCTTTCGAAGTTCCCAGTCTTATTTTGATGTTACAACTGATATCACTGGCAAACTGACCAATTCTCTACTTAATTCTAAGTCCAAATAAATTAAAAGTAACTGTCCAAATATTGTGTCCATTTTGAACATCTACAGGATTGCTGACCTCTTTGTAGAGGCCATGTTGGTTCTTAGAGCAAGCTTGTTCTCCTGTATGTATATTTAATTACTGCCCCTACAATAATGTTTTTTTTTATCATTTACTTAGAAAGAATATTATAGGCCAGTCAATCCTGCCTCCTCCCTACATCCTTTTAAAACCAGTTAATGATTTTCTAGTTTTCAGAAAAAGATGTCAAATATTTTTGATAGAATAATTCTATTTGATAGAACTTCCAAGTGGATATTGTTGTGACTCAAGATTTTTTAAAAAAATTATTGAGAGCCAATGTGGGTTAGTGGTGAAAGCATTAGGGAGGAAACCAGGAGTCCATAATTCCTAGTCCTGCCTTGGGCACAAAGTCACCTGGGTGACCTTGGACACTTTCTCTCAACCCTAGGAAGGACTTGTCCAAGCATACTCCAAGAATCAGACATAACTGAATAGAATAACAAATGAGGGAATCTTAGTTCTCCCTGAGCTTGGATGTTTCCTTGCATCTTCTGATGCTGTTAGCTAGTTGGTAATGAAATGTCTGCAAGAAAATAATTAAGTTCAGACAGCCCCAAAGACCCCTAATTTCAACCCTGAGCTACAAATATTCTTTCTTTAAGAACAAATGTCATTAATTATTATGGGAGTCAGGAGGACTGAAATCTCAATTAGGATGTTAGCTTTAGGTCATTTTAACTGGCATGTAATGGCCAAAACGTAACATTTCAAGTCAATATTCTTCTAAGTATTTAGTTACCTCAATTCACTCTAACACTTATACTCAGGTCAATGGTATCACTGCCTCACAAGCATCCAAGCTTTGGAATTAAGCCTACATTCCACTAATTTTCAGCCATGTGACATCAGCTTAATTTATTTTTATCCCGCTTTTATTTTTTTATAAATAACTCAAGGCAGCAAACATACCTAACAATCTTTCCTCCACCTATTTTCCTCACAACATCCTTTGTGAGGTGAATTGGTCTAAGAAAGCAAGTCACCCAGTTGGCTTCCATGCCTAAGGCTGGACAACTCCCAATCTCCAGGTTTCTAGCATTAGTACCTTAACCAGTAACCAAAATGGCTCTAACCAACTAACTGATGCTAACCTTACAAAAAACCACCAAAGGAATATGAAAGAGCATTCCTTGACACAATAGCCATCCAAGCCTTTCCATTTACTGTTTTATGTGAGAATCTCATGTATGAATACTAAATTCCCAACCATAATTAAAAGCATGGTGTAATATTATGTCCATCCACTTACAATTAGTTCTTAGCTGTTTTCACACATTACACTAAACAATACACCATCGTTTACCAAGTACAGTGCATGGGTTTGCAGCATCCAATAATCAAAATATATACCTACTGTTTTAACAGCTGTACCATTTATCCAAATTGTAATAGTTATTAATAATGTTAATAAAATATTAATAATATTAATATTAATATTCTTTTAACAGGAATATTCTAAACATTGTAAACCACTTTGCTGGGCTGTCATGTCATAATGTCAGATTAGTAAATAAATAATGAAATCAAGCTACATTAGTGTGAACTGTAGTATGAATCATGCCTCTGTAAGAGTTCATCATAAAGAGGCATTAACAGAAAGGGCAGCGCTGCCTCTCCTCATAATTGCAGATTTCAGGGAGATTGTGAGACTCGTGCACAGCTGCAGCCCCCCCCCTTTCCCCCCCCACTCATCACACAAGCAAAGCAAGGTTGCCCCACAACTAGACAACTGGCGAGGAGCCCCCATCGGCATGACAATAAGAAAGCCACTCAAGGCAATTCCCACCCCCCCCCGCGTCCTTAATCCCTTTCCCCTCGGAAAACGGCCTTCCTCTACCGCTCCGGGTTTTTGTTCCCCACACAAACAAACCTGTTCCTGGCAGAAGGGCAGGGAAGCACCTCGGAGACGGCCCAAAAAGGCGCGCCGAGCCGTTTCCCCGAGAGCAAACGGGTGGAGGCACGAAGAGGCGGCGGGCGGCAGAAGCCCGGTGCGATGTGCGCGCAGGTGGTGGGATGCTCTGCTTGCTCCAAGCCCGGAGAGAGGAGGGAGGAGACGGTTGCAGCATCCCGGGCTTGTATCAGATGCCCGCCCAGCGGGGTTCCCAAGCCTGTCTGGCAACACGGCACGCGCGCACACACACCACACACACACACACACACACTATACACACACACACACTCACGCACACAGAGGCGCGCGGCCTCCTCCATCTTCCACCCACCCCCCCCGACTGAGCGCCCCCGAATCGGCCACTTTTTTAGGCCAACAACAGGCCCCGAGCCCCAATTTTTTTTTGGGGGGGGGGGGAGAGGGAAGCGCTGATGACCGAGACTCTCCCGCTGCCCTCAGCCAGGTGGGCGCCTCCAGGTGGGCGCCTCCAGGTGCGCTCCAGGCCCACCGGAGCGCCGGGGGGAGGAGGAGGGGGGGGTCGCTCGGCCCCTTTTTTCCTCAGGGGGACAAAAGCTCCCAGGCCGGAGGTACCCGGGCTGCCCCCACCACCAACCGGAGCGCGGCGCCTCGGGAGCTTCGGGCGGCCCGTGAAGGGAAGGGTCGGAGCCGGGGCTCGGCCAGCGGGGCTCCCGGGGAGGCGGCGGCGGCGGCGGCAAAGCTCACCAGGAGTAGGTCTGCTCCGCCATGGCGCCGGCCCTTCTCCTCCTCCTCCTCCTCGTCCTCGTCGTCCTCCTCCCGCTGCCGCTCTCGGCTCCCTCCGCGTCTGGCGCTCAGCGGCGGCCCGGCTGCGGCTCCCGGCCCATCCTGGCGGCGACAGCGGCGGCGACGGCAGCGGCGAGGGCTGGGAAGGCGGTCCCCGCCCAAGCGGAGGCGGCGAAGCCTCAGCGGCGGCCGCGCCGCACAGACCCAGCTGCGCTCCAGTGCCGGCGGGCGCGCCTCATAACCGAGCAGGAGGGCGCGGCGGCGGCGGCGGCGGAGGGAGCGGGCCGGACGAGCTCCTGAGGGGAGGCCGCTCGCTCGCTCGCTCGTTCTCGCGCGGAGGGGGCGGGGCTCGGCGGGCGTGGGGCGGGGCGGAGGCGCGTCGCCCGCTCAGGCACGGACGCACGCACTCACGCACGCCGGCGGCGCGTCACGTGGCCCAAACAGGCTCACGTGCCTCGGCGCAGCGCGTCGGGAAAGACAGCGGCGCCTGGCGGGGAAAGGGACGAGCGAGGAGGCCCCGCCTACCGAGTTGCGCGTGCGCCCTGTGCTGCCCTGTGCTGCGCTTGTGTGCGTCTTTCCAGTCCTGCCCGAAGGGACCGTGCGGAAGCCGAGTTGAGTCCGCGAACAGGACGCTGATTGGGCTGCCCAACGCAGGGAGTCCCGGGCTTCCGATATCTCTCGCTTTCCGGACAGTAGAGTCCCTCTGGAATCGTCCTTCCTGTGTCCAAACAAAGCCAGGCCGTGTTTCTCACCCTGCTGGCTGGGGAATTCTGGGAGTTGAAGTCCACCCTCCTCTGAGGAGAAATGCCCGATGGCGGAGGATGCCCAAAGGGCCGTTCTCCCTACGCCTTTTCCCCTTGCCTGGCATGTTTTCCTCCCGTTCAGGCTCTGCAGTTTTCTGGGCGAGGTTTTTCAGGAGTGCTTTGCCATTGCCTCCTTTCTAGGGCGGAGAGTGAGTGACTGGCCCAAGGTTTCCCAGCTATGCCTGAGGGAGGACTAGAACTCGCAGCCACCCAGTCTCTTGCCTGGTGATGCCTTAAGGCAGGGGTCTCCAACCTTGGCGACTTTAAGACTTGTGGACTTCAACTCCCAGAATTCCTCAGCCAACTTTGCTGTCTAAGGAATTCTGGGAGCTGAAGTCCACAAGTCACCAAGTCCACAAGTCACCAAGGTTGGAGACCCCTGCCTTAAGGCTTAAGCTGGCTCTCATTTGCTGTCGCAAAAGGTTGCTGGAGGGCTTGGGCAGCCGATGCGGAGAGCCCATTGGGCGCAATGGGAAAGGCACCAGGCTAGAAATTGGGAGACGGTGAGTTCTAGCCTTCCCTCAAGCACAAAGCCAGCTGGGCAATCTTGGCCCATTCACTCCCTCAGTCCCGGGAAGTAGACAATGACTCACAGCACTTTTGAAAAACGTTTTCTTGATTAAATGTTTTTAACTGTCGGTAAACCATTTATAAAGTCGCTGAGAGACAGCATATAAATTTAATAAATTATTCTAACATCAATGGCTCTGCATCAGGCTGGAAGCAAGTGTCAAGCAGCATGCCACAGGGATCTACTGTAGGTCTGCAATTTAATATGTTAATAAATGGCTTGGATGTGGAGTTAGGAAATATGATTTACCTGGTTTGCAGCTGAACCAGATATTTTCCTTTGAAGTCATCTTTGGTTCATTAGAAAACAGTATCCAGTTTAAGCTACAAGTAATCTTTATTTGGTCAATAACCACCACAAAATAGAGACAAATAGAAAATAAGTTTAAGATTCAGGGGATCTTGGGATGCTGGAACAGTTAATGGAAACCAGCAGGATGAATTCCAACAGGAGCAAATGCAAAATCCTGCATTTGTATAGAAAATAATATTCAAGCCATGGATATAGCATGGAACCTTATGGTCAGCTGTACATGTCAAAGGGAATGTCTGTCAAAAGTGTGATCCTAGGAAATAAATACAGTCCCAGGCTGCACCAATGGGCATTGATACCTTCCAATCCATACAGGGGTTTAAAACTCAGTATATATTAATCCCTGATATTTCACCCTGTTTGATAACGTAATAGCAGCAGTGAAGACCTGTGCATAGTGCATCACACAAAAAGTATCTTAAGTCAGGAATTTTGCCACAAAAAATATCAGCCTGAGTGGTATGTAATCCAGAGATACAATCCATCCTGGGATTATTACACTGCTCAAAAAAATAAAGGGAACACTTAAACAACACAATGTAACTCCAAGTCAATCACACTTCTGTGAAATCAAACCGTCCACTTAGGTAGCAACACTGATTGACAATCAATTTCACATGGTGTTGTGCAAATGGAATAGACAACAGGTGGAAAGCAGAGGCAGTTAGCAAGACATCCCCAAGAAAGGAGTGGTTCTGCAGGTGGTGACCACAGACCACTTCTCAGTTTCTATGCTTTCTGGCGGATGGTTTGGTCACTTTTGAATACCGGCGGTGCTTTAACTCTCGTGGTAGCATGAGACGGAGTCTACAACCCACACAAGTGGCTCAGGTAGTGCAGCTCATCCAGGATGGCACATCAATGCGAGCTGTGGCAAGAAGGTTTGCTGTGTCTGTCAGCGTAGTGTCCAGAACATGGAGGCGCTACCAGGAGACAGGCCAGTACATCAGGAGACATGGAGGAGGGCAACAACCCAGCATCAGGACCGCTACCTCCGCCTTTGTGCAAGGAGGGACAGGAGGAGCACTGCCAGAGCCCTGCAAAATGACCTCCAGCGGGCCACAAATGTGCATGTGGCTGCTCAAATGGTCAGAAACAGACTCCATGAGGGTGGTATAAGGGCCTGATGTCCACAGGTGGGGGTTGTGCTTACAGCCCAACACCATGCAGGACGTTTGGCATTTGCCAGAGAACACCAAGATTGGCAAATTCACCACTGGCGCCCTGTGCTCTTCACAGATGAAAGCATGTTCACACTGAGCACATGCGACAGATGTGATAGGGTCTGGAGACGCTGTGGAGAACATTCTGCCTGCAACATCCTCCAGCATGACAGGTTTGGCAATGGGTCAGTAATAGTGTGGGGTGGCATTTCTTTAGGGGACCGCACAGCCCTCCATGTGCTCGCCAGAGGTAGCCTGACTGCCATTAGGTACCGAGATGAGATCCTCAGACCCCTTGTGAGACCATATGCTCGTGCGGTTGGCCCTGGGTTCCTCCTAATGCACGACAATGCTAGACCTCATGTGGCTGGAGTGTGTCAGCAGTTCCTGCAACACAAAGGCATTGATGCTATGGACTGGCCTGCCCGTTCCCCAGACCTGAATCCAATTGAGCACATCTGGGACATCATGTCTCGCTCCATCCACCAACGCACCACAGACTGTCTAGGAGTTGGGGGATGCTTTAGTCCAGGTGTGGGAGGAGATCCCTCAGGAGACCATCCGCCACCTCATCAGGAGCATGCCCAGGGGTTGTAGAGAGGTCATACAGGCACGTGGAGGCCACACACTACTGAGCCTCAGTTTGACTTGTTTTAAGGACATTACATCAAAGTTGGATCAGCCTGTAGTGTTTTTTTCCACTTTAATTTTGAGTGTAGCTCCAAATCCAGACCTCCATGGGTTGCTCAATTTGATTTCCATTGATAATTTTTGTGTGATTTTGTTGTCAGCACATTCAACTATGTAATGAACAAAGTATTTAATAAGAAAATTTCATTCATTCAGATCTAGGATGTCTTATTTTTGTGTTCCCTTTATTTTTTTGAGCAGTGTATTTATTTCCTGGGATCACACTTTTTTTGACTTTCATTCCCTTTGACATGTACAGCTGACCATAAAGTTCCACAGGGAAAATAAGAAAAAGAATATATACTAAGACAAACTAAAATGGCTACACTTACAACAATTTCAGGCTAGACACCTTGCTATATCCGTGCCTTTATTTCAAGAATAGACATCAGGCAGAACTTCCTGATGGTTCAAGCTGGAAGACAATGGGAGCCCCTTCCATACAAAGTGGTGAAATCTATTTTGCTGGTGGTCTTTGAGCAGAGGTTGCTGGTCTTAAGACTTGGCTGCTTTGCAAAACTTTGGGGTAAAGTGGTTAGTTGATTTCAGGTTGTTGGTCTTTTCTGATGCCGCATTATATTGCTTTTGATTTTGCTCTTATTTGTATGGTTTTAAGTTGGTTAGCCCTCAGAAGTCATGTTTGCAAGATTGGTGGCCGTATAAATAACTTTAATTAAAGACATTTGCTAAATATTTCAGTGAATCTTAGACCAGCCTGCTTAGACTGAATGACTTCTAAAGCATCTTCCAACTGCACAATTCACCCTTGAACTCACCAGTGCATAAATACAGTTTTGCTTATGTTGTTGCTGTTTGTGAGGAGATGGGAAGAATTAACCAGTGGTACAGCTTGCCTTCAGAAGTTGAAGGTGCTCCATCACTGGAGAATTTCAAGAAGAGACTGGACAGCCACTTGTCTGAAATGGTCTAGGCTTAGGGTCTCCTGCTTGAGTAGGGGGTTGGTCTAGTCACTAGATGACCTCAAAGATCCCTTCCAACTGTGTTATTCTATCTTCTATGTTCTAAATCAATTCCCTTTCAAGTCCTAGCCAGGTTTTGTTTGCCTTCTTAAATCCCAATAAGGTTGGGGTAAGTCAAATATTGAGGCTATTTCAGAGAATGGTGACAGTGCTATATATATTTTTAAAAAGGCTGCTTTAACACATTGTCACCAACATTCTTTAAAAGAGAGACCCTGGATGAAGTTCCTTCTGCAATCTAATAGCACAAGCCCACATCAAAGGTGACAACCAACACCTTGAATTTTTCCCAGAGGTGAACAGGTAAGCATTGCAGCTCTCAAAGCAGTTGTGTTCCATGGACAAATCAAGGCATAGCCGGCTGCAGGTTCCAAGTGATCTAATGTCAGGCCCAAAGCCAAGAATGATGATGATTCAGAGGTGATTCTTCCAAGCTGAGTTCTTTATTATTTTGTGTCTATAGATAAAATCTTGCCAGATTGAGGGTTCTACTATCTGCATATATTCTGGGAAGAGTATGTAAGTAAGTATCTGACAAATACTTAATAGAATATTTTCTTTTGTCTTATAACACAAGATGTATAATTGTGAAAGCAGCAAGATTTAAAAAAAAAATAGAAAAGAAAGAGAAAAGAAAGAATTGCAGCAAATGAAAGGCCACAAATGGGTTTACCCCTTTGATTAAAAAAACCTCTAACATTTATTTTAAATTGCACACTGTAAAAAAGATTTGCTGTCATGCTTAGAATTTGGACCTCTATAACCCAACAGATAGACGTAACATGTCTGACAAAGACTGGGGAAAATTATTCCTTATTTTGCTATCAACTACCACCCTTATACCATGGCACCCCATGATGTAATCTCTGACCAGCTGAGCATGTTCTTCAACAGTCCCAAAATACATCCAGAGAAGTGCAGCTCTCAGCAGATGAAAACACGCTTGTACCTGGCCCAGAACGCCTGCCTCCTCATGGTCCCATCTAGACATTCATCCCAGCCTATGAGAACACATGCAGCATGGGTCAAGGGCATTTATGTTTTTTCCCCAAGAATTAAAGTGGTCAGCTGTCATTAGTTAAGTTGAACTGAGGAATGAAGGAAAATTGGATTCAGAATCCAATAGCTTTGGTTGTTTTAAATACATTTCATTTATTATATGCTTGCATAGTTAACAGTCTTTAATCTTAATGAAAAAATATAAAGAACCCTGTATCTTTGTACGTGAGTTACAGCCACAATTGAACCCAAAATTTCTGTTGCTAAGCAAGTGAAATGAATTTTGCCCCACTAACGACCCTTCCTGCTACAGTTAAGTGAACCACTGCAGTTGTTAAGTTAGTAATATTGTTAGGTGAATCTAGTATCCCCATTGACTTCGCTTGTCAAAAGGTTGCAAAAGGGGACCAGCTGACCCCAGACACTGCAACTGTCATAAGCATCCAAATTTTTGTCACGTGACAGTAGGGATATGCGATGGTCGTGTGAAAAACTGTCATAAGTCACTTTTTTCAGGGGTTTTGAAATCTTGAATGGTTACTAAACAAATGATTGCAAGTTGAGAACTACCTGTGTTCAAGTGGTTGGCTTTGCCAACACTAAACTCTGAGCTGTGGTGACACAGGGGTTAAAATGCAGTACTGCAGGCTACTTCTGCTGACTGCCGGCTGCCAGCCGTTTGCCGGTTCGATTCTCACTGGCTCAAGGTTGACTCAGCCTTCCATCCTTCTGAGGTCAGTAAAATGAGGACACAGATTGTTGGGGCAATAGGCTGACTCTGTAAACTGCTTAGAGAGGGGCCTTATAAGTCTAAGTGCTATTGCTATTTTAACTATGTTCTGTGAAACAAACCCCAAAGATTCACATAGAACATTGCCCCATATATGGCAGTCATGATCCCTAGGAGCAGAAATTAGAACACAATGTGGCTTCTTGCTATGTAGAATCCAGCTGTTGGGTTAAAGAAGGGTTGGCAAATGAGCTTCTCAACCTTAGCAACTTTAAGAGGAGTGAACTTCAACTCCCAGCCATACTGAATTTCCCACGCTGACTGGGAAACTGAAGTTCAGCCGTCTTAAAGTTGCCACGGTTGAGAAATGCTGGGCCAGAGGAAGCCTTGCTAGTTACATTTTGCAATCCTGGGAATTTGCACATACTCACCCCCCTACACTGGAACTCTGCAGCAGAGAACTGAACCTGGGGCTTCCAGCTTGTCTTGCAGTCTTTCACAGCTTTTCACATGAAAGAAAGGAACAAATTTGCCAGGAGGATTAGCGGAGATGCTCTCCTTTGGGGAGGCGTCCAGCAAGGAGCAAATAGCTTGGCAGCATTTAAGGAAATGAGGCAATTCCATTCATTATGCTTATGATAATAAGAGTAATTACATCATTAACCTTTTTACCAGCTTTCCCAGGAGAGCTGAGAAATTTTGTAATGTATAGACATCATAATGATATGGTGGCTTTAGGCGGCAGTCTTCAAACCACTTTCTCTCAAGTAGTCTAATAGAGTCCCCCGGGTACCTTTCAAGAGGAGGAGATGGGAACGGGAGGGGGAAATTGGCTTCTTTGGATTAGAAATGGGGCTGGTTGCCAAGGGAAAGGGGCCAAGAGTTGGCAGGGAACCACCCACCACTTGGTGCTTGTCCCAAGGCCCCACGGAGCGAGGGGGAGAGCCCTGGGTGGGAGCATGTTTGCAACATGCTTGCAAGATTCCACATGCCGCCTGAGTCTGAGGAGGCGAGGAGGAGTCTCCATTCTCTTGCAAGATCTTGTGTCGGTCCTGGGAAGGAATGGAGACAGCACCTTTCCTCCATTGGCCTCTTGGTGTAGGTGGGGCCTCGTGTTTTGGTTTGGGAAATGAAGAGCTGGGAGCTTCTCAGCATTCAACAAGGACAGGAAATTATGCCTCCCCCCAAGCCTCTTCCCCCCTCCCATGTCAAAAAAGATCAACCCCATCCAACTTCAAAGCTGGACAACAGATGCTGGCTTGGCGCTTCGGGCTGCCCAGAAGCTCTTTGGTCAGAAGCTCTTTGGTCCGGCATCTCTGCTCCTAGTTCCCAAGTCTTGTGCAGCCTCCGACTCATTAAGAAACAGGCGGGTGCTTCATTATTTTGCCCAATGGGTGAGATAGATAGCAGCAGAACCAATAGGGTCGTGTTAGCTTCAAAGAGAATACAATTAACAAGAAATCACCTGTTCAGTCCAAAACAGACATATAACACTTCCGAATCTAAACTCTAACAAAGATTGAAAGTGAAATGCCTAAGAGAAAAGGGAAAGTTTAGCTTTCCATCACATCAATAGTGATGTGAACTTTGGGAGTTGAAGTCCGCACATCTTAAAATTGCCAAGGTTGAGAAACATTGATCTGGACAGAGGGCAATGGAAGCGATTCTCTGCAATGTGTGGTCCTCAATGGAACTGCATCTACATGGAGGGAAGAATGCAGAGGGGTACCCCAAGGCTCTGATTTAGGCCCAGGACTCTTCAACATCTTTATGAATGATTTGGATGAGGGGATAGATGGGGAACTCATCAAATTTGCAGACGGCACCAAGCTAGCAGGAATAGCCAACACTCGGGAAGATAGGCTTAAGTTACAGGAGGATCTTGACAGATTTGAACACTGGGCGCTATCTAACAAAATGAAATTCGTTGATGAAAAAAGGAAGGTTCTACATTTAGGCAAGAAAAACAATATGACCAGGTACAGTATATGTGGTACCTCACTCAGTAGTAGTAACTATGAGAGGGATCTCGGAGTCCTAGTGGACAACCACTTAACTATGAGCCAGCAAAGTGCTGCAGCTGCCAAAAAACCCAACACAGTTCTAGGCTGCATTAACAGAAGGATAGAATCAAGATCACGTGAAGTGTTAATACCACTTTATTGGTTTGTTTGTTTTTAACAAGAGGGAGAGAAAGAAATAGAACTAGAAATAGGGAGGGAGGGAAAGAGAAAAAAGGAAAGGAGAAGAAAAGCTTTCCAAGGCCTCTTTCTGACTCAGGAGGGAAAGTGGAAAATCCCACCGTGCTGATTCCTTCTAGATTTTCCGCTGCAGCTCCCCAAAGCTTCTGCTTTGTAATAAATTGCTCCCGTTGAAATCCGGGTGCCTGCCGGAGTAGCCCAGTCTTTGGCCAGATCTGATGTTGGGTTAAAGGATGTATGTGCTAGATTGCACATCCTTCAATCGACATACTCATGCCACGCTCACGTTAATTGATTTAAAATGAGTTCCATCCTTTTTTTTTTTTTTACAAATATCTTTATTTCATAAATATTAAAATACAAACTAAGAGAGGATAGAAATAACAGGACAGATTAAAAAGTAACAAAAAAAATCAAATAAATATAAAAGTTGTATAAAACTTTTTTCATATAAAGGCAAGAGTATAATACCACAACCTCTCTAGTTTAAGTGAAAATATTAAAATATTTAAATTATCTTAAAATACTAATAGTCAACACTCTTACGAAACATAATTTGGCAGTTAAATTAAGATCCATTGTCTGATGATGAAACTGCAGCATGTTATTTTATAACCTTAAAGAGAAAGTATAAACGCCTTAATCACCTGTTTTGGAAGTATTTCAAATTCAGAGGCAACTCTTGAATATCGTTTTCTTTAAGCTTTATAGGTATACAACTTCAGCAGAAGGAACATGTGCCCCCGTTGCACTTATGATGTGGAATTTTGCAGGAGCCAACGAACCTTTCGATTCCTTTGATGGAATAAGCGGAGGGTTAGAAAGGGTGCGTTGCTTTGTTGGGGCACAGCCACTGACCCCACTTCCGATTTTATTTCCAGTGAACAGATGCTTCTGTTTATATCCCCTTTGCCCATCGAGCTGCACAGCAGACCTAAAAAGAGAGGCGGGGGGGAAACAGCAGTCAATACAGGTACCGTAAGATAGAAATTTGACTGTGGATCCCACAGCCAAGGCAGCCCTAGGTTGCATCACCAGGGGGATTTAGGTTTTAAGATCATGTGAAGCGTTACTACTGCTTTACACTGCACTGGTGTGGCCACACTTGGAGAACTGCATCTAGTTTTGGTCATGATATAGAAAAATTGTGGAGGCCCTAAAAACAATGCAGGAAAGAACATGATAACTAGGGAAATAGAGGATAAAACTTAGGATGAACAGTTGCCAGAACCAGGTATGTCTACTCTAACAAAGAGGAGGACTAGGGGACATGGTCGCTGTCTTCGAGAACTTGAGAGGCTATCACAAAGAAGAGGGGATTGATTTGATATGCTGTCATATCACTAGGGGTGTTATGATAGAAGTGTTCCAATATTTGAGAGGCTGCCACAAAGAAGGGGGAGTGTCAACCTATTGCCCAAAGACCCCAAAGGCTGGAGAAGAAGTAACAGATGAAATTTAAGAGAGAACCAACCTGGAACTAAAGATAAATTTCTTGACAGAACAATTCATTAGTGGAATGACTTGTCTCCAGAGGTTGAGGGTGGACACAAACTGGAGATTTTCAAGAAGAGACTGGACAACCATTTGTCCAGGATGGTATAAGGCAGGGGTGTCAAACTTGTGTCATCATGGTGTCATGTGACGTATTGGGACTTCCCCCCCCCTTTGCTAACCAAGCAGGGGTGGGGGCAGCACATGACACATCCAGGCCGGGGGCCATGAGTGTGGCACCCTTGGTGTAAGGTCACCTGCCAGGAGCACAGGGTTAGACTAAAACAGGGGTCTCCAACCTTGGCAGCTTTAAGACCCCCAATTCTGGGAGTTGAAGTCCACAAGTCTTAAAGTTGCCAAGGTTGGACTAGAGCTCCAAAGTCCCTTCCAGGCCTATGATTCTATGTCTATGACTCCCCAAAATGCTCAGCTCTTTCCTAATGACAATTTGGCCTCTTTGGAGATTCCTTCCACAGCCAATGATTCTGTGATTCCAAAGGCAGACTCCAAGCATGATAGCAGATACTGCAGAATAAAAGAATAAAAGTTGGAAGGGATCCGATGCCTTGCTCAGGCAGGAGATCTTATACCTTTTCCAACAAATAAGAACACTTTGGAAGTAGAGTCAGGGATGTTCCTTGGACTGTTCAAGAGGAAGCTGGATAGCCATCAGTCTGAGAGTGCCAACTGGACACCCAGGAAAACCTCATTCTGCCTTCGTGCTTCTCCCTCTAGGATTTCTTCTCCTTCCTTTCTCTTCTCTGAAAGGCCAGCATGTGGAGTCCCCTTGCCTTTCTCCGTGCTTCTTTCTCTTCTGCACCCCCCATTCCCTTTGAGAGACAAAGGCCTGTTTTTCTTCAGCTCCTTTGTCTGCAGAGCCTCCAAAACAGGCGCCTCCTCCATTCTCCTCCCACACCTGTGTCAAGGTTGCAGCTTTATTGGCACCCCTGCCCTGCTGACGCCGGGGAAAGTCTCCGAGGAAGGGGAGGAAAGTGGCGCAGGGGACCTGCCATTCTTCCAATTAGCCTGTTCTTCCATAAACCTGCAGGTGGCAAAATGCTACGGTGTCCATCGCAAGACAGTCATGGCTTGAGTCCTCCATCCAATCACAGCTATGCCCACTAAGTGGGAGGAATGTCCTTGCATAAGATGAACGATGATCATTACAAGCAGGCAGAATGGCAGAAAAACAGAGTCGAAAGGGACTTGGAGGCCATCTACTCCAACCCTCGGCTCAAGGAAGAGACCCCTATACCATTCTGGACAAATGCCTGTCCAGCCTCTTCTTAAAGACCCCCAGTGATGGAGCTCCCACAACTTCTGAAGGAAGCGGTTCCACTGATTAATTCTTCTCACTATTAAGAAGTTTCTTCTTAATTTCAGGTTGTTTCTCTCCTTGATTCGTTTCCATCCATTGCTTCTTGTTCTGCCTTCAGGTTCTTTGGAAAATAGATTGACTCCCTTCTCTTTGCGGCAGCCCCTCAAATATTAGAATACTGCTATAAGTTCTCGACTTATAACCATTTGTTTAGTGACTGCTCAAAAGTTATCACAGCAGTGAAAAAAATGACTTCCGGCCATTTTTTCACACTTCAAACCATGATCAGCATTTGGATGGTTGGCAACTGGGGGGAATTTATTGCGGTCATATTATCCTGGCGTCCTGTGATCACCCATTTAGAACCTTCCCAACTGGCTTCTGACAAGCAAAGTCAATGGGGAAAGCCAGATTCACTTAACAACTGCAGCTTCGTTTAACAACAGTGGCAAAAAAAGGTTGTAAAATGAGGCACTGTCTTAACTGCCTTGCTTAGCATCAGAAATTCTGAGCTCAGTTGTGGTCACAAATCTTGGACTATCTAAAGAGTGTCTTTAAGCTGATCTGGAGCCAAGGTTGCTGAAGGCCACAGATACAGTTCACATCTTTGGCAAGAAGGCAGAGAGACCAAAACTTGTCCCAGGCAGCCTTCTTCTCCCAGTGTCCCATCTTTTTCGTACCATCCCTCCCTTTCTGACTCTTACATTCGTAGATTTTAGGGTTATTGTATTTTCACTTCATGAAAGGATTCATAAGTATGCATCGTAGACTGCTATTTGTGGTTTTCTGCAACAGGGAAATAGCAGGTGGCTCCCAAATTCAGTTGCTGTTTCTATCAGGAGGTTTCAAACTCAAAAATATCTGCCATTCCAAAATCCATGCCTAAAAGTCACTGCCTAAGTTAGAGGTGTCCAACCTTAGCAACTTTAAGGCTTGTGGAGATCCACAAATGTTCGTGTTGCTAAGGTTGGACATTCCTGGCCTAACCTAATGTTGAATTCTCTCTTAAAACTTGTCTAGCGAACCCCAAGAATCAATACTCTAGTAGGACACTACTCCGGAGCTCATGGCAACTAAGCATCTATACAATGTTGGCCACTCCCCTCCTCCCTGCACCAATCAGGACACAGCCTTGACCACACCCTCCACCCACAATTTACTTGCTACCCCATAAAAGTTTCCTGGTGGGCATTATGATTAGTGTGGGTGGGTGAGACTGCACATCTGGAGTTTGGCCACCAGCTTGCATTTATAAGAGTTTGGGGTGTCCCATGGTCACATGACCACATTTTACAACGTTTTTGTTGAAAACAGGCATTTATTCCTGGTGGTTTTGCTGAAAACAGGCATTTATTTCAGGTTTTCAACAAAAAGATCTATAGGGAACAATGGGTTTGTTTTATGAACATGGAGTTCCCTTTATGACCGCTACAAAAAAAGGTGGCAAAAATGGGTCTGCCCAATCCTATGTTGACCTGCTTTATAACCATTATGAATTACAAGGACTGATAGCAGTGTTCCAATATTTGAGGGGCTACCAGAAAGAAGAGGAGGTCAACTTATTTTCCAAAGCACAAGAAGGCAAGACAAGAAGCAACTAAGGAAAGAAGCAACCTAGAACACAGCAGAAATTTCCTGACACTGAGAATGATTAATCGGCGGAATGACCTGCCTTCAGAAGCTCCATCACTCAGGAAGAGACTGGACAGCCACTTGTCTGAAATGGTGTAGGGTCTCCTGCTTGAGCAGGGGGTTGGACTAGATGACCTCCAAGATCCCAACTCGTGTTATTCTTCAGCCTCTGTTAGGGACATAAGTCAAGGACTATCTTGTAAATAAAATAACTTTTATTGTTTTCTTTTTTAGTGGGTGGAGGGAGGCTTATCAGTAAAATATCACTTTAACCACTGCAGATTAAAGCCAAATGCCTCTAGCAACTGATTGTTGCACAATTCATTGATTAACAATAGTAATTGTAGCATTCATTCTGAACCTTTACAAAGCTATTGTATAGATCCTTAGTAAGGGAAACTAGATCAAAAGAAAAACACAATTATTGTGAAATTCCAGCCAATAATATTAGTTCACAAGTTAATGATCAACCAGGAAAACCAATATTTTGAACTAAAACAAATCAAACCTATCTTCTTACTAGCTTTCAAGGTGCCTTAGGTCTATGTAATGTGTTTGTTGTTGTTGTTGTTATATCTCTAGGTTGTTTTTGAGGACAGTAAGAGCACAATTGTGCAATTCCATTTGCCGTGTTTTGTGAGGGGGGGGGAAAGTAGCTCCACCCTCTGTCCATTTTTCACAGACCTGGAATGGAGAGAACGTGATTTTTCTATGGCCCACGACAGAACTGGAACGAACCACGATCCAAGGTTCTGTTTCACCACCATCCCTCATGCTTGGGGATAAAGTTGTTCCTTTCCCTTTCCTACAAGAGGAAAGAGGGATGTTCCGATTGGAGTCTGGTTGCCAAAGAAGGAAACAGACCAGTGAGGTCTGTGAAGCAGCCTTCAGTTCAAGGGAGAAGGTCCCATGCCCAGGACACCTAGAAAGTCACAGCGAGCAGGCAGCAGAGTACGGGACATACTCCCCCTCAATGCCTGTCCTGCAACGGGGCCATCCAGGCTGGAGGTGGCCCTCCGTTAGCCTAGAGGAGAGGGAGAAGGAGGTTGGAGGGCCCATCTGAGATCCCAATCTCCCATGGAGCTTCTTCGGTGAGGTCCCTCAAGCTCTCGCCTCGATTGGAACCTCTTCTCCCCCACAAATGCCAGAGGCTGTGGGGTCCTTGTCCGTCCCTGGCCCTTCTCTCTCTCCATAAGCCTTCCTCCTCTCTCTTCCTCTCCCCCATTTTCGCTCTCCCTCCCTCCCTCCCTCCCTCCTAACGCACTTTGTGAACTGCTGTCGCAATGCCGAAGTCCAAAGTTCAGCTACTTGCCTAAGCACACAGATAAATATGAACCTTGGAGAATTTGCATTGCTCCAATGTAAACAGAGAGGCGAGGGTCCCTTTATCAGGACTGGCTCGGGACAGTGGTGGGGGCACTGAGGCAGCTTTTCCTTTCCTTTTTTTTTTTTCCTTTTTTGTCTCGGGGAAATTGGGACTGGGGGTGCACCAGAAGAAGACCTGCGGCCATTTCTACTCCACTGACAGCTGGACGGCCGGCTTCGGAAGCATGATGTAGCCCCCCCAAAAGCAGCTCGGGGGCAAAAGGTTCGGTGGACGCGCAGGTTCCAGGCGAGGAAGGCCGTCGGGACCATGGTCTCCAAACTGACGCATCTTCAGGTGGAACTGCTGGGAGCCCTGCTGGAATCGGGGCTTAGCAAGGAGACCCTGATCAAGGCTCTGGCGGAGTCCGAACTGCGCCACCACAGGGAGAGCCAGCAGCTCGGGGCGGCCCTCCAAGTGGAGAAGGGGGAGCCTTGCGGCGAGATCCCGCATCTTCCCAATGGAATGGGGGAGCCCAGGATGTCGGAGGAAGAGACCTCGGATGAGGGGGAAGATTTCACTCCTCCAATCATGAAGGAACTGGAAAACCTGAGCCCAGAAGAAGCTGCTCACCAGAAAGCCGTGGTGGAGAGATTATTACAGTAAGAGCCCCTCTTGCCTCTCGTCTTCTTCTCCTCCTCGCCCTTCTCTCTCCCTTCGTCCGTGGCTCTTGTCTTCTTCCTCCTTCACTTGGGGACCCCTTCCCCCCCGCATAGGATCCCTCTGAAGGCTGGGGAGGATGGAAGGTGCAGTCCAACGCGAAGGGAGAGGGGCCTGGTGAGAGAAAGATGACCCCAGGAGTAGTTTAGGGATCCCAACTAACCTAAACTTCAGAGGTTTATCCCAAGGCTGACCATGAGATCCAACTTCTACCGCTCCATGAAATCCTGAAAGAGGGTGGAGGGGCAATGGACATTTCAGGCACATCTGGGGCGTGGGGGGGAATCCTTTCTCAGTAAAAGCAGAAAACAACCTTCCACATTCTGTTCTTTTGGGGTGGGGGCATTTCAAATATTGCTCGGAGCAAACTGCATGCAGGAACCCCGTAGAACCCAACAGGGAGCAAGCTGTTTATGAAGAGCTGCGAAGAGCTGTGTTGATGGCAGAAGCACCTTTCACCTGTACTAATTGTAACCCACAGCACACGATGAAGCGAGTTGCACAAACACACAACTTACAAAGCGAGTTACTCTACAACTAACCAGCTTAAAAACAGGTAGCTGAATTTTGGGAGGGGGGAATAATTCCGTAGGATTAATTCAAGCCTTTGTATGAGGACCCTCTTTTCTTGGGCAACGTGTTTTGGGGGACACATTTTGCTGCCTGACATTAGCACTGTGACTGCTCCCCACATCCCCAGTCATGACTCCAGACAGTTTCTGTACGGGATAGAAACCCCGCCACCCTAATGCCTCTTCCCCACCTTATATTGCTTTCATTCTCCTGGATCAATGCAGGGGCTGTTTCCTGACACTGTTTTACGCTGGTTTTTTATTCTTTTCTAAAGGGCTGATTCAGGCCCTTGCTAAAGTGTGGGTCGTAGGTCTGTCTGGACAAAAACTGGGGAGTCTCACGCTAGGCATGTTATGAAAGGCTCCCCTGGAAAACGCGAAGCCCACAGGAGCCCCTGAGGGTCTGTTGGGAGCAGCCCTCTCTTTCCACACAGGGCAGGGGATGATGGGTGCAAAGGCAGACGCCCCTCTTCCAGAAGGAAGGGAAGAGAGAGAGTGCGGGAGTCCAGAAGCCCTTCTGCCCTAGAGACTGAGGGAGCTCCCCTCCCTGGCAAAGGACAAGCGTGCCCTAGATGGGATCCTTACCTGTGGCGCAAAGCAGATGAGCTCTGGGCTTCTTCCTCCTCTTCCTCTGTGGCAGCTAGGGAGACCTTCCCCACTCGTCACCTCCCTTCACTAATTCCCCTCCTGGGCTTCAGCTTCCAGGCTACCTGCCCTTCAGGTGACCCCTTCTTCTCGTCCCCCAAGTCGCCCTGACTCTGCCTGCAGATCTAGGGTCAGCTTGGTTCCCAAC
>NW_020769398.1:1469075-1492038 GCF_900518735.1 Pseudonaja textilis | reverse complement strand
GATAGATAGATAGATAGATAGATAGATAGATAGATAGATAGATAGCATTAAGTGGGGGTTCACCTGAACTGGGTGCCCAGGGCTGAAGGAGAGCATTCTGGCCAGTTTTGCAGGAATATGCCCCAACGACAACCATATTGTCCCTCTGATGTGGTGCTATTTCAGAATTCAAAACACCTCACATAAATGTACGGAATTAGTTCATCTAGGATTTAGCTGAGTTATCATAAAGCCATACCAGGTGGTTCTCTGGATTTATGAGACAAACCCCAGTGACTGACCTCATCGGGTTTTCCCATCATCACGTCAGACCCATGGTAACTTGGGGGCACGGAGTGCAGCAGCCAACCTCAGGGACCCACCTTCAAAGCTGGGGACCATCTTCTCCAACTGCGGAGAACATGGAGGTCCTCCACAGCCCCCTCCAGGCCACAGCAACCTCCTGTCTCCCTCCTTTTCTTGCTTTCGGAAGAAGCTCCAGAATTATGACACCCGAGAAGTTCTGGATGGGCCACCTAGAATATAGGTCAGAAAGTGTCTGGAAACACCTTTTAAATCAGTGTTTCTCAACCATGGCAACCTTAAGTGTGCGGGCTTCAACTCAAAGAATTCCCCAGCCAGCTACGCCATGACTGAGAACCCTGATTTTAGAGTAAGGTTTTTTGTTAGGTGGCACAATATGCCTCGTTGGAAAGCCGATGAGCCTTAAAAGGCGTTATTTGGGGCTACCAGAGGCTAGGAGGACTCTTTTCCTACAACCTCTTCAAGGGAGCATGGATGCCCTCTGTCCTTCCGGGAAACTCCCCGCCAGACTGTGGTTCTTCTACTTCTTCCCTAGGGAAAGCATTTCCTTATCATAAACAATCTGGTCACTTAGTTACAAGAAAAACCACCTTTTTCTTCACATTTTTTCCCCTCTGGGATATCTTTTATAGTTTTCCCACAATCCAAATCCTGTGTTTTAGTCTCAGGTAGAGGATTTGGGAGTAATTAGCCAAGAACATGAAACTGTAACTGAATTCACATGTAAACCATAAACTACATCCAGGTTTGTTTAAAGAATCACCGGGATTACCAGGGTAATTCCTCATATTAAATTAAATATTAAATGAGGGATAGAGAGCTAGTGACTTGAGGGTCATGGGAGCCCTTCAGTTAAGTTCTTCAGCCCCCAGAGCCCTTAAGAAAATTCAGCATCAACCAAACAATCTGTTTTCAACGGATCCTACAGCTGGAAGGGACATTAGTGGTCATTTAGTCCAGGAGTTCCCAAGCTTGGCAACTTTAAGACTTGTGGACTTCAATTCCCAGAATTCCCCAGGCATAACACTTGTGGACTTCAGTTCTCAGAACTGAGGAATTTTGGGAATTGAAATCGACAAATCTTAAAAGTTCCCAAGGTTGAATTTAGTCCAACCCCTCACTGGGCTTGAAAACCTCCAGTGAACAGAATACTTCTTCAGTGCCCCATCAAGAGAGAAGCCCAGTATTAGGAAATAGTTTTTCAACCTGAATCTATTTTTCCAAAGTTTCAGACCTCTGGGCAACAGAGAATAACACAAATTTGAAGACGGCTATCCCATCTCCCATCAGTCGTCTCTTTTGCAGACCCTTTAAATGTGTGAATGTGGCTTCCAGGACAAGATCAAAGGAGCCCACAATAGGAACCAGCTCCAAGACTCATGATGAGGATCTCCACTGATTAACTGCTTGATTAATCAGTGGAACAACTTGCCTCCAGAAGCTGTAAATGCTCCAACACTGGAAGTTTTTAAGAAAGAGATTGGATAAAGATTTGTCTGAAATGGTATAGGGCTTCCTGCCTAAGCAGGGGGTTGGACTAGAAGACCTCCAAGGTCCCTTCCAACTCTGTTATTCTATTCTATTCTATTCTAATCTGTAACACACCAGATCCACAGGGTGCAGTCAGAAAAGTCAAGATGGCAGCCACAATGGAGTCCCTGAAGCTCTGCTGGGTTTTATAGGCAGCAGCATAAGAACAATTTCTATCATGCTATCCTGGCCATCATCTTTGCTTCTTTGACTACACCCTGTGGATCCCCCTGTATCCTGCCAAATCCGGCCATTTTGACCCCACATCACCATTTTGCATTTGGCTCACGCTCTGGTCTGGCCAGTATTCTGCATCCACCCCTCCTAGAGATAACAGCAACAACGGGGCCCTGGTGGTGCAACACCCAAAGCATTAATAGACTTGACATCCGTCCTTTTGCAAAACACGGTTCTATTTCTTGGCAATGCATCGCTGGCACTTAGGTCCTTGGTTGAGAACAGAATCACTGGAGTCAAACCCCTCCCCCCCCCATTGATAACATACTCATTTGTATGTCTAGAACATCATACAATAAAATCGGATCAACACTGCAAGGCTGAAATTGACCTTTTCCACTCTCTTATCGGCGATTGAAAGTGTGGAATACCAGGAGTCTGATGCAAATGTAGTATAAGGGCTCTGGTGAGCTAAAAAGGAGGGGGGGGCTTTTTAATGTGTATTTAAGAGCCCCTTTACAAAGATCTTCAGAGGAGGGGTGTCCAACCTTGGCAACTTGAAGACTTTGGGCTTCATCTCCCAGAATTCCCCAGCCAGCATGCTGGAAAGTTGAAGTCTACAAATCTTCAAGGTGCCAAGGTTGGGCACCCTTGTTTTAGGGCAGCTGGTTGCACCGGTTTTCATTAATTTGCACGTTGATGCAACTGACCATAGTAATCATACTCTTTCTTGGTGCCTGTTCTCTGTGTAAAGGAACTGAAAGAAGAACGTTTCCCTTGCTTCTCTCCTTTTCCCAGACCATCTCAGTGTAGCTTTTATGGCTGCAAATGATTTCTTGCAGGAAGATTTTTTCCACTTCTTTGGAAAGTGAGGGTCCACGTTCCCTGGTGCTTTTCTACCCAGGAACCAAGACAAGCCCTAATTCTGTTCACTTTCCTTGACTAGCAAGAGGGTTCCAGCCACTTTGGGGAGGGGGGTACACCTTGACCTAACTGGCATGGAGAGGGATGGAAGAAGAGCACCCCGACCTAGCAGGAAAGACACCATTGCAGCCAACAGAAGCTGCACCCCAAAAGTCTGTCCACCCCTTTGCCTCTGGTGGCATGACAGATCTGCCTTCCAGGGCCGTTTCTGGACCACATCCAGGCCTTTTTACTGCCTTCTGGGAACACATTGTGCTCTTTATCTTGTAAGAGAGGAAAGAGTAAACATGGACTCCTGTTAATTTATCCAGCTTGTGGAAGCACTTCGGACTTTGGCCTTAGGAAAAATACTGATGACTGCAAAGGCGCAGAAGGTGAGCTGGCCCTTGCACAGCCAAACAGAAACTCTTTCAGCCCCTCCCCGAGAGAGCCAGCTGAAAGCCAGTCCTGGATGAGAATCCCAAAGGTGTTTTTCCAAAAGGAAGCTGGACTCTCTTGGGGTTCACTTCCTTGAAAACGCTTCGCTCCTCATCCAAGAAGCTTCTTCGATTCTCATCTAGATTTTTGGATGAGAACTGAAACTCTTTCAAGGGGGAAAAAAAGTCCGCTTGTGTTTTGGAAAAGCACTCAGGGAAACCATGACCTAGAAGATGATCGCGAATCTCCATAGACACCCCCAGGTCTAGGGGTGCAGGTGTGCTGGCAAAGGGGTAACACGTCTCCTTCTCATGAGTTTGGTTCTTTCCGTGGAAGTCCTGGACAAGATCTGCGCTCCTCCAGAACTTCCACTGACAGCTTGCCTGCCTTAACCATCAGATTCAATAACACCAAAGTGTTGGGGGCGCGGAGCACCCAGGAGGGACCCCCGCCAAATCGCTAAACTGGGGGGGGGGGGCAGTAGCCACGCCTGGGAGGGTTCCCAGAGTTTGAAAAGGGCCTGATGGGCAGGAGGGGGCGAGAGCGTGGGTTGAGCCTCGTCCTTCGTTGTGGAGGCTGCTACTTCCTGAAGGAAAATCCCAGGCAAGATTTCTTTTAAATAGAGAGGAAAGCGGGAAGAGCGGATGGGAAATGGAATCCCATTCTAAAAACAAGGAAAACCATTTAGGCAACTAGCACCACGTTCTGTGAAAGGGAAGTAGGCCCCGGGACCCTTCCTCACATTTTCCTTGCGGACATTGGGGCCCTTGTCTGAAAATTGCAACACCTCTGGTGTTGCCTCAGACAGCGCAGAATCCAGCCTCAGCCAGCCAGGGCCAAATCCATCAAGGAGAATAAAACACATCATTGCACACACAAGTCTTACCTTTCTTCCTGCCCGTCTCCAACTCCAACTGCATTCCAGAAAATCCGGGGTGAGGTACGGTCCCAGGTCAAAGGACAGCAGGGATGGCCGCATCCTTGGCATGCGTGGCGATCTGGCATCCCGCTTGGTCCTCGGCAAGGAGTCTCCGGGAATCCAAGGTCCCGGTTGACCTGGGCTAAACTGGGGCCGCCCCAGACTGGCTTGGCTCAGCACCGAGGGAGGCCGGACAGGGGGGACATCTGGACGTGGAGGAGAATGGAAAGGAGAGAAGGAGGTTTCGGCAGGACCGGTGTTGATGGGAGGAACATGGAGTCGTCCCCCACCCTGAAAGTTGAATTCCCTGTTCTGAGGATTGGGCTTTCTTTTAATGCGAACAACTTGATATTTACTTTCCATTTAAATTTGAGATGCTGCTATAAATTATCAACCAGGCTCTTGTTCCCTTTGAGTTGATAACTAACTACCTGGGTTACTTATTGTTCAGGTAACAAAAGGGAGGTGAGGAAGCCCTTCAGGAATAACCTCAGGACTGGGCAAGAGAGGAACTTGAACCCCAGGAGGGATCCCCATCTGGGAAAGCAGGAGGCCAGGAAGCCCATGGGCAGGAGGGGGCCAGGGACCCGTCCTCAGCTGTCCCGTGCCCAGAAGCCCTCCTGCAGAGAGCGGCCCCCAAAGCCTGCTCCTCCTGCCCCTGGGGAGTAGGAAGAAACCTGGACCTAGATTCCCCCATGAAGGTGACCTTCTGAATATCTGGGTTTCTTCATACTTTTCTAAGGACCACCTTGGCTCCCCATCTCTGCCCCACACCAGAAGGCCCAGGCAGGACATGGTCTGAGCGCTCCTTTCGGCCTCCCTTCGAGGCATTAGAGAGGAAGTGGTTGCTCCAGGAAATGGTTACACCTCCCCCCACCCAAAAAAATCCCACATTTCTGGTTCTACCAAAATAACCGAGATGATTCTGGGGGACAGATGGGCATATTTTATGTGTTCCCTTTCTTTCACTCAAATTTATTTCCAATTTTCTTCAATTGCATTATGGGGCAATGAAATATTAGACATTTTTCCCAGAATAAAATAAGCTATTGTGGCCACCTTAAATTCACTTATCTCTTTATTTCTCATAGGTATGTGTACAGTATATGTATATATGAGAGTATATGCACCGAGAGCATATGCACCAAGACAAATTCCTTTTGTGTCCAATCACACTTGGCCAATAAAGAATTCTATCTTCTGTATGCAAATGTATATATTCATATAAACCAGAAATTATATAGTGTAAAATTAAGAAAAAAGATAAAAGAGTAAGTAGGAAAAAACAGTGAAGGAAAGGAAAGAAAAAAGACTTCCAATATTCTTTACAAACATCTCTTATCTCTTTAAAGTTACGACATGGCTCATGTCATTTTAAACAACAAATCTATAAATTGCCAATTTATTTTTTCCATTTTCAACAAAACAACCATCTGAGATATCCAATCTTTTACGAAAGTTCTAGTTGCCTTTATCTCTGATCAAAGAGGTCAATTTAACCATTTCCCCGATTCTTCCATGTTTATGTTTCTTGCCTCTGTTGTGGCTTTCTTTTTCCCCCCAGTCCCCACCCTCACCCATCTTCGTGCATCTAATTCTTTTAAAACAGGTTGTACAGCTCTGTGCCAGGATAAACACAAAACAATATAAAAAGATTATAAATTCCCCACATGTGATGCCTTAGAGACTTTACTGTCACTGCACCTTGTACAACAAAATTAAATGCCATCCATCTTCAGCGTAAATCATACATAAGAAAAAAAAATTTTGTTATTTTTTTTATTTTTAATATACTTCCATCTTCAGTTGCAGTGTGTTGTCTGGGTACAAGTATCTTTGTTGAACAGTAATCGTAATTTGCAACATCATTCATTACATTGATATTAATTCTACAATATTAAAATACTAATGTTCCACATATTAATTCTACAGTATTAAAATAGTAATAATCAACATGCTAATCACAATATTTGCTTATCTCTTTTAACATATCTTCTTTATTTTGTTTCCTTGTTTCCCTCTTTCTAATTTCCATTTTTATTGTTTAACCATTGATAAAATAAATCCCATGTCATATAATATTCGGTTTGCTCTTTTTCCTTAATTGCAAGCGTTAGTCTGTTCATTTCTGCACATTCTAATATTTTCCTAATCATATTCTCGTTGGTAGGTATCTCTTCGTTCTTCCAGCTTTGTGCAAACACAATTCTAGCAGCAGTTAATATATGAATAATGAAATATGCATTTTCCTTACTTACATTTTTTGGGTAGAATCCCCAATAGAGATATTTCTGGCTTTAAATCAATATGTTATTTTATCATTTTGTCCAGTTTTTTTTGCTTTTGGGCAAGTCCACCACATATGATAAAATGACCCAGTTATCTGTGGCACTTCCATCATTTAGCCAACTTATCTTTAAACATCTTTGCCAACTGCACTGGTGCAAAATGCCACCTATAAAACATACAAAAAAAATATATGTGCAGTTGACATTGTTAATTTATAGATCCTGTCCCACAATTTTTGCCATTTATCTAATTCAATTGTATAACCATTTTTTTTGTTCATCTTCCAGTTTAATGTATGATAAGTAGCTGTACATTTTTTAAATCAATTTTTCTTCTGCCCCTATTTGTATCTTGTCTAGTTCTGTTAGTTCTTTTTTTAAAAAAAACCTATAGTTTTGCATCTTTCTCATATCTAGAACGTATCTGCACTTGTGAATACTGTGTCATATCAATTCCTTGATCGCTCAATTCTTGTTTATTTTTGAGTTCCCCCATCTCATTCAAAATATCTTTATACCTGCCAATATTTTCTAGTACATAAGAAAATGTTGAGGGCCTTTTAATTGCTACTGGGGAGATGAGTGTCTTTGTCAAAATCCAAAATCCTCTTGAATCTTGATATTGTCATCTAAACCAGCGTTTCTCAACCTTACCAACTCTACAATGGGTAGACTTCATCTTTGCTGGCTGGGGGGATTCTGGGAGTTGAAGTCCGCCCATTTTAGAGTTACTGAGGTTGATTAATGCTGATCTAAACACTTCAATTTTTCCACCTCTTTGTTGTGTTGTTTGCGGATGCGGCAACCATATTTTCTAATTTTTCCTCCAAGTCTCTTATAAATATTTTGAGTAGTAGACAGCCTAGAAAGGATTCCTGCCCCTCCCTGCTTTACTCCTGGCTCAAACCAATCGCTTGGTCATCTGTTCTGGGGTGTTTTCCCCAGGAATAACATCAAGCTGGATGGCGTTTTTCTCTCCTTTCTTATACCCACCCCCTTTTTTTGAAAATGAGGCAGTCCTTCTCTGAACCTCTGACATTCTACCTTCCGTGGTTCCTCAGATGCACCGAAAAGTCCTCCAAGACAACATCCACAGGTCCCCTTGTGCCTCTTGGATGGAACTGACCTGATTTTGGAGCCCTAAACCCACTTGCAGCAGTCAGGACCCCTCAACCTTGCTTTGCTCCCCTTTCTTTCAAAATCAGGTGAAGTGTCAGTACCACTTTGTAATGCCTTGATAAGTCCACACTTGAATTGTTGCATCCAGTTTTGATTGCCACGATATAAAAAAAGACATTGAGATTCTAGAAAGAGTACAGAGAAGAGCAGAAAAGATGATTAGTGGACCGGAGGCTAAAATATGATAGGAAGAACAGGTTTAAGAATGTCTATTCTAGCGAAAAGAGGCCTGGGGTGACATAATAGCAGTGTCCCCATACTTGAGGGGTTACCACAAGAAGAGGGAAGTCAATCTATTCTCCAAAGTACTTGATCAAAAGGCAACGGATAGAAATTAATCAAGGAGAAAAGCAACTTAAAACTAAGGAGAAATTTCCTGACAGTCAGAACAATTAATGAGTAGAATGGCTTACCTCCAGAACTTGTGGCTGCTTCACCAATGGAGGTTTTTAAGAGACCGGGCAACCATTTGTCCTGAATGTATAGAGTCTCTTGCTTGTGCAGAGGGTTGGACTAGAAGATCTCCAAGGTCCCATTATGTTCTTCTGGTTTTTTGTTTTACCACTCCCTCCTTTTGTCTCCCCTCCTACTTAGAGCCCTTTGAATGCAACTCCCCCCATAGGAGAAGCCAGAAGCCAAGTAGGAATTGGACCCCTCCCCACCTGGCCTTCCACCTCTTAGCAGCTGCCCACCCCTCCCTCCCCCTGGTTTGACCACCCCTAGAGCCAAAAGGGGCTTTTATTACTTTTGGCTTCCCTTGTGAGCTCCGTTCCTTCAGGGGCTCCCACTTCCTGCATTAGCTGCTGTCTGACAGGCTTCCTTGTTGGGATTGACACCCGTCTCCCTTGTCCCTTTGGTCAAAAGCTCCCTGGGCATCTTGGGTGGGTTCCTGAGCCGCTTTTTCCCCTCAAGGGTCAGCATCTTAGTCCTGAGAAGTTCTCTTGCGCTCCCTTTATTTGATAAATTTTGTCTAAAGTTGTTGTTTTCTTCTTCGTGTATTTCCCACAAGTGCTGGGTTTTCCTTTCTTGTTTGTTTGTTTTGCTTTTGATCAACCAAGTGCTGATCAATTGGTTGAGTTAGGAAGTGGATTGACTGGCTTCCATCTGAGCCTGAGGTCATGGGCTAAGAGAGGCGCTCTGGGACAGAGTCACCCAGCTGGCTAAGCCAGGACTAGAACTCACCTCTCCTAGCTGCATCCTTGACTGCTAGCCAAGGTTGGGCAACGAGAGCAACCTTATGACCTACGGACTTCAGCTCCCAGAATTCCTGGGCAAGCATGGCCAGTTGGAGTCCACGAGCCTTAAAGTTGCCAAGCTTGGAGACTCCAGTCCTTGTGGAACAGGAAGAAGAGTTGTCAGCAAGACAATGGTCAGAGAGAGAAGAAATCTGAGTCTGGGCCAGGCAGCATCTCAGACAAGATCCTCCTTGGTTCTCTTGAAGATACTGAGAGGGAGGACGGAAGGAGGGGGCTTCAGACTATCTTCAGACTAGTTTTAGCATGCATGATGCTGGCTTCCTAGTATGGTCTCATTTAATATCACTTGGCCTAAAATGGAGTTGTGGGCACTGGGCACACAGCTGGCATCTTCACATGTTTCAGGAATCAGAGAACCGAATTTTTACCTCTAAGACTTTTACTCATTTGGAGGCAACAGGTTGCGTGAACCCAGCAATTCTGGATTGTTTATCCTTGAAAGCTGCTCAGAGTCACCAAGGGGGAGTTGTGTGGCCCTATCCATTTTCTGAAATGAATCAGTTGTATCTCAAGATTCGGAGGCGGGCAAGGACCCCTCTCTGAGACAGCCCCACTTTCCGTCTCTTCCAGGGAGGATCCCTGGAGGGTGGCAAAGATGGTGAAGTCCTACCTCCAGCAGCACAACATCCCTCAACGGGAAGTGGTGGACACAACGGGCTTGAACCAGTCCCACCTCTCCCAGCACCTCAACAAGGGCACCCCCATGAAGACTCAGAAGAGAGCTGCCCTGTACACCTGGTACGTTCGCAAGCAGCGAGAGGTGGCCCAGCGTAAGTACAGCAACCGGCGGCGTGTCCCCTTCCCAAGACCCCTGTGGGTCAACCAGCGGGGCTGGCTCGGATTCTGGGAGGTCTCTCTGCTCCAAGACGCCCAGGTTGGAGGCGTTGCTCCTCTGGGGAAGGTTTCCCAGGGCGGAGGGGGGAAACCTAGGCAGGGCCCCCCCTGAGATCTGGGCAGGTCTTCCTCCTTCTGGGGCTGAGGGCTGCTGTGGGCAGAGGGTGAGGCGGAGGGACGGTGGGGGCCCTGGGAAAGGCTACTTCTTCAGTTCACGAGAGGCTCTTAGCCAGTTCTGAGGCTCGACGGCTCTTTTGACTTCATTTCTCATTGATGGTTTTCATCAGGAAATGGCCAGATGTTAGCCACACCTGCCAAAGGGCAGGGAGTGTATTATTTTTGTCCCTCTTGGGTTGCAAGCCGGGCAGAAAATGTTTCCTGTGGAAATGCAGTAACATGTCATCCTCTGGATCTGAAATCCTGATCCTTGCCAACTTTTTGAGAGGCGGGGATCTGCAAATGTCACTCCGGAAGTCTGTAGCCCCCAAAAGATGATGAGAAGCAAACCCACCACAATTAGGTTTCACTTGATTTAATTTAATTGTACCTATACATGTCATTGACTGTGCCCTCTCTGTCACATACGTAAAATTGCTAAGCATCGCTCAGACCCTGCAAGATGACGGACTTTAGAGGCGGGATCTAAATCGGGGCTCCATCAGCTCCCATGATTCCCAATGTATTACTGGGGTGGGGTGAAATTGTGAATTTTTAATTGTGAATTTTTAATGTTGTACACTGGAGTCTCTCAGTTGACTTGGGCAGCTATAGAAATGTGCTTAATAAATATATGATAATGAATCAATTACTCCCAGCCATCGATAGCCTTTGGTCTTGGAGGGGGTTGAAAAGAGAAGCCACCAAGACCTCAACTCTCCAGCCCAAGAAAACTGGCCTCTTTTCTCCAGAGCTCAGTGACCCTTTGCTTTCCAGTCCTTCCCAGGGTCTCTGAGGAGCCCAACTCTCTTTTTGCCCTTCCAGAATTCACCCACGCCGGCCAGGGCCTCCTGGTGGAGGACCCGATGGGGGAGGAGATCCCGGTCAAGAAGGGCCGGAGGAACCGGTTCAAGTGGGGCCCGGCGTCACAGCAGATCCTCTTCCAAGCCTACGAGAGGCAGAAGAACCCGAGCAAGGAGGAGAGGGAAGCTCTGGTGGAGGAATGCAACAGGTACCGGGGAGACGGACACTGCCTTGCGTTCGTCCCAGCATGGGCCTCTTGGGAGAAGACGACCTTGGGGTCCCTCTTGGGAGCTGATGGCCAACTCTGGCCCTAGTTCTGCCTCAGTTTTCCTTTTCCAATAAGCAGCAAAGTCGGAAGGTCATTCAAAAGCAATTTATTAGAGTCCTCTGATAAAGTCTGGGTCTCTCTATGAGAATGGATTACATTTACTTTTATAGTTAGAACAACAAAGAACTTCAAAGCAAAAGTGGATTGGTTTAGAAACAGGCATCTGTTCAGTTACATCACAAGAATTACAGCATAGCCGTAGGAAAGGGCATTGGGTTCTCAGTGAAGGCAAAAGAACCACTTGCAAACAAAAAATAATTCAAATGAGTTTGGGTAAGATACATTCTCAGTGCTTCTCGAGGTCTGACTATTTTCTTTGATCGCGGAGGTTTGAGAACAGCTAAAAAGGAAACTGTTACCTACAAGGTGTTGAATACTTTCCTGACAGTCCTGGTTTCTGAAAGAGAGGAATTTCCTTGAAGGTTAAGTTTTATGGGAAATTATTAACAACGCAAGTGAAGAAGCAAATGTAAAATACAAGAAAACCCCTGTCAAGGACCTGCTGCCACAGTATTACAAAACCATGTTTCAAGTATTCCAAAGTCCATCCTCTCAGAGCCTCCCACAGGCCACCAGGCCAATGGCCCCTTGATCCGGCCCCACAAGAGGGGAGGTGAATTCCTTCTCCTACGCCAGATCCGGTCGCCTCCAGACACCTGTTGGGAGGGAGGGCTGAGATTCCCTCCGTTTCCCTCCGTGAAAAGCTCCTTCACCTTCCCATCTCTGTCTTGTTCCAAATTAACCTTAAACACCTCGCCATTAATCTGTGCTTGATGCAAACAAAGAGGGAGGGGAGGAACTCCAAGGGATTCAGCACAATCACATTTTTGATTACAATTAGCACAGTGCAGAATAAATAACTGAGAGCTTCCCAGGAGGCTATTCATGACAAAAATCTTCAAACTCGTCTATTTTTATTTGCTTGTTTAGATCCTGCTTTTATTATTTTTACAAATAACTCAAGGTGGCCAACATATCCAACACACCTTCCTCTTCCTATTTTCCCCATAAGAACAACCCCCTGAAGTGGATTGGACTGAGAGAGAGGGACTGGCCCAAAGTCGCCCAGACTAGAACTCCCAGTTGCCTGGTGAATGGCCAAAGTCACCCAGCCAGCTTTCATGGCTAAAGAAGGATTTGAATTCACCATCTCCTGCTTTCTAGTCTGGTGCCTTAACGACTAGACCAAACCGGCTCTCTTCCTAACTCTGGAGAAGCATTTCAATGACAGTTTTGTCTGTTCCAAAAACCTGAATCTTGTGAAACATGCTGGGCTCCTACCTAAGGATTTTGAGGTTTATCAGCGCCAGCTCTGCAATTGCATGTTGGGCTGAATGAGCCATCGTTCGGGATGGTGGTCACCATGATGTATATATTTTTTTCTGAGGACTGGTTTGAATAGTTTGCCAAAGTGATGCACCATATCTCTTGAACCTGGTTCACTTATCAAACGAGCCATAAAATAGTCTGCTGGGTTTGGTTTAATGTGCTATGTAAATCCAGTAATGGCAGCTGATGACTTGTAATTTATGGTTTGGCAGAAGTGGGGAAACTCTGTTGAAGGAAGCCAATTGTCATAGCCTTGGGTGTGCTTAGTGTGTTGTGAACTGTGATCATCTGCTTTGAGTACACCAGGATTGCATGAGATACAAACCCAGTTATCAACTCTCCTTCCCCATAGGAAACCGCCACATATTCTTGGAGGTCACCCGGGTTTTCCTAAACTTCATCATCATTTCTCAATCTTGGCCACTTGAAGATGTGTGGACTTCAACTCTCAGAATTCCATGACCACGATCTATAAGTGACCAAGGTTGAGAAGTTGGTTGCTGAGAATTTCCAGGAATTGTGTTGTGCCATATTGGGAATGTATCTGGTTGGGGAGGCCCTGTGATTGCCCCAGACCTGACTCAACCATCCCCTTCCTCGGCAGGGCAGAGTGCCTTCAGCGTGGCGTCTCTCCATCCCAGGCCCAGGGGCTGGGCTCCAACCTGGTGACCGAGGTGAGGGTTTACAACTGGTTCGCCAACCGCCGTAAAGAGGAAGCCTTCCGGCACAAGCTTGCTATGGACAGCTACAACGGCTCCCAGTCCAGCTCCGTGCCGACCTTGGCCTCTCATGGCTCCTCCTCTCTCCAACCAGCAACTCCTCTGTCCCCAGGCAAAGTCCATGGTGAGTGCCAGGCGGAGGGTGGCAGGGGAGAGGAAGACCCCCGGGGACATATGGAGAACATAGGAAGAACGGTTGCAGAAAATGGCCACGTCTAGTTTAATCAAGAGAAGGATGGGGGGGGGGTGATGTGATGGTAGCGTTCTACTATTTAAGGGACTATTTAAGAAGAAGAGGGGGTCAAGCTATTCTCCAAAGTACCTGAGGGCAGGACAAGAAGCAACGGATGGAAACTAACCAAGGAGAGATCCAACCTAGAAATAAGGAGAAATTTCCTGACAGAACAATTAATCAGTGGAACTCCTTGCCTCAAGAAGTTGTGAATGCTCGCCAGCACTGGAGATTTTTAAGAAAAGACAGCCACTTATCTGGAATGGTACAGAGGGTTGTCTGGAATGCCTGAACAGGGTTGGACTAGAAGATCTCTAAGATCCCTTCCAATTCTGTTATTCTGTTACTAAGAAGTGTGTATACATACGTATGTGGGTATGTATCTATATCACTGTGAAGCCTTTGCCTTATGACCACAACTGGGACCAAAATTCCCATGGTTAAGTAAAGTGGTTGTTAAATGAATCATGCCTGACTCTGCAGTCTTCTGTTTGCCATGGTTGGCTAGGAAAAAACACCCCCCACCCCCATTTAAATCAGTTTAATGATTAAATGAATCTTGAGGTCGTTAAGCAAATCCGGCTTCCCCCATTGGCTGTGCTTGTAGGAAACTGTGTTCTGACCCAAGCCTTGTTCAAATTAAACAAACACAAACTGTGTATAAAATCAAACCTTTTTTTTAAATGTGGCACTGGGAAGTCTGTGCATTCCCAGCCAAGAGTCATTTAAACCTAATTGTCTGAGATAAAAGCAAGCCCTTTGAAGGTTGTGAAAGGCTGCCAAGAACAGAAGTCTGATTACTGATAAATATCATCTGACAGAAGTTTCAAAAATAAACTGGAGTTCGCAGGGCTTCAACGAGGACTCAGAGTCTAAAGAACTTCTTTGCTTCCTGCAAAGAACACTTCCCTGAGGGCTGGTTTTTATCCCTTATGGGAGGGGCCATCACCTTCCAGCCTTACTCCCGAGTCGCCCTTGCTGTTTCAGCTGCTCCCTCCTGACCCCGGGACACTAAAACTGTCCGAAATACTACATGCTGGTTTCTAAGTGTCTGAAAGATTTTTGATCAATTTTTAATTTTATTTCCAAAGTTAAAACACAAACTTCAACAACAAAAAAGAAAATAACAACAAAGCAAAAACTAAACAAGACCAAAAAAAAGCAACCTAAAATAATGCACTATATTGTCCCCCTATTTGAGCATTGATCAATATAAGCGCTGAATTTTTATCAGCCATGTGACCCATGGGATGCCAGGATGGTTATAAATGAGAGTAAGCCACTTTTTTCAATGCTGGTGTAACTTTCCGCTGTAAGCTGAGGGCTGCCTGTATATTCACGTGTAGAGTTCTGTTTCTAAGCGAAATGGGAAGATGGAAGAGCTTTGCTGACTCAAGTTGCTGCTTTGTAGCCTCGAGTTCTGCCAAGCTCTGGAGAAAGGGAGGGCAGGAGGAGGTTAAGGTCTCCTAAAGCGGGGGTCCCCAACTCCTAGTCCATGGCCCACTACCGGTCCGTGGCCTGTTGGGAACTGGTCCGCGCAAACTGCAGGCAAGTGTGCAAAGCTCCGTTTGCGCATGCACAGGATTTGGTTGCGCACCTGAAACCACCCCCTCCCCCACCAGTCTGTGGAGCCAGAAAAGTTGGGGTCTGCTGTCCTCAGGGAACTGAAGCACCTGCTCCAGTGGTGCGACTGAACCGGTGTAACAACTGGTTCGGTGAGCGTGTGCTTTGCGTGCACGCGCAGCATTTATAAAAGACAATTTTTAGCTATAATATTTTTTTCCTCCTGTTGCAGCCCCGGTGAGTAAAACAGCTGATGCTCTGCTGTGCGAATCAGCTGTGCTCAAAAACAAGGAAATAAGGCACAGGAAAAGGGCAGGGGCAGGTGGGCGGAGCCAAATGGTCACCAGAACGATCGGTTCGCCTGAACCGGTCTGAACCAGCAGAATCCCATCCCTGCCATGCTCCAAATCCTGCTGTTTGCCCCAAGCTGAGCAAGAGGACACAGATCAGGCAGCCTAACCAAGAGTCATCCTGGGGGCAAAAGCTTGTGGCATGGAAACCATCTCCCCAGTTTGTGGCACAGGGGGGTTGTCCCTGGCCGTGCTCACCAAGGCATCTACTTGATGAGGCTTTCTTGTTGCCGTTGCCATTTCAGAGCCCTCTCCTCTCCATCAGCAGCAGCAGCAGCAGCCGCAAGGTCTCTCCTTCTCGGACCCGGGCATGAGGTACAGCCAGCAGCCCGTCAGTGAGACCGATTCCTCCCACAACAGCCAGCACAATTCCATCACAACCACCCAGACCATCCTGCACCAAGCTTCCTCTCCGAGCCTCTGCTCCACCAGCTCAGGACCAGACACCAAGCTGGTGAGCGAAAGGTGCCCGAGACCCTGGTGGGGGGGGGGGGGCGGAAGGGAGAGGCTCTGGCTGGATTCTCGGAGCCTGCCAGTGGGAGGGACGCTGCTCCCTGGGGGATGGTAGGGGAAGCTGGGATGATGGACTGCAGGGAAGCAGCCATTTCAGGGAAGGAGGGAACCCACTCCAGAGAGTTGGGAGGAAGACAAGAGGCAGCCCAAACTAGAGCTGAAAAGGGAGAGACTTGGGACAGCCACTTTGCCAGGGTATATCTGGTAGTCCTGTCGTAAAGGTTTAGTCTGGCAAGATTCTGTCTATTTAGTATGAACCAATAAAAAAACTGAACTCTGGCTGAATTGTTCAATGGATGGAAACTTATCAAGGATAGAAGGTCTCGGGTCTCCACCTTGAGTAGGAGATTGGACTAGAAGACCTTCCTTCCATTATTCTTTTCCCACATCATTCTTGGGCAGGGGTCTCAAACTCGCGGCCCGCGGGCCAGTTGCGGCCCGCAGGACGATATCCTGTGGCCCCCACCGTGATATGAAAGTATAATATTAGTGCGGCCTGCAGGGGGAATGGACCTCTGAAGGAAGTCCCGCCCTCCGTTCCTCGTCGTGGCTTCTTCTCCACCCTGAACTTTAACAAGTCCAAGTACAGGTCCAGACTTACTGATGATCATCTTCAAGCCATAACTGAGGGTCATCTCAAGGGCCTCCTCTCTCAAGCCAAACGTGGCTCAGGTATGTGAGAGGAAGCCTTGTCAAGTCTCTGGCAGCAAGGAGTAAGCCGGAGAAGCCACGTTCTGAGGAACCGTTCATGATCTTCGTTCAATGTTCCATTCATGTGTTCAGGACAGTTCATGTATGGGAGAAATCATTAACTGTTGATGACATTTGAGGATATTTTTTTAACAACGTTTTCTGTGAAATCCCTTTTGCGGCCCAGCCTCACCCAGCCTCTGCCTCCAGCGGCCCCCAGGTAAATTGAGTTTGAGACCCCTGTTCTTGGGCTTAGTTTGACAAGAAGCCAAGAGGAGCATCCTAAGCCAAGGAGAAGGATCCCTGGCCGTTTCTGCCATCCGTTGTGGGCCTATCTTGAGGGCTTCCCCCTCCTGGTATGCGCCGTCTACAGATGGCAGATATTGCCTGTACACTCTGATCACCCAGCACATTTATGTCCAAGCGGGGTGTTGACTCCAGCAGGAGAGGAGAAGGATCAGTTGGCAGAGACTTTTGACTTCAAGAGTTCTGGCACTACTGTGCTGGGCTCCGAAGGGTTCTTAGACCTTCTGGCTTCTTTCCTGTCCCATAGATCTCTGCTCCAGGGGGTTCGCTTCCCCCCGTCAGTACCCTGACAGCGCTGCACAGCCTGGATCCCAACTCGCACGCCCTGAGCCATCAAACGCAGAACCTCATCATGGCCTCCCTCCCGGGGGTCATGGCCATTGGCCCTGGAGACACACCTTCGCTTGCGCCAACGTTCACCAACACGGGGGCCTCCACCTTAGTCATTGGTAAGTGAGGAGGCGTTGAGTGTGGAGAGTGGGCCTCGTGAAAGTAGCTGGCACCTGGAGACGTGCAGGGCAGCTCCCTCTTCAGGAGCCATGCCCTCTGCTGCCCAGCTGGGCACTCCTTCCTTACTGGCAGGGGCTGCCCATAGCTTGAGGCCTTCCAGCCGAGATGATATTTTTGGGTGGAAAATATTATGGCCAGAGGACCACTGAGCTCAGCCTTCATGCAAAGGACCCAGTAAAGTAGCCAAAGGTGCTGCACCGAGATTTGTGCTCCAGGTTAATAGGTTTGCCTATGTGGGTGGCTTCCTACATTCCACCAAGCAGCCACCATTCATCTTAACCGGAGTTTAAGTCCATGTGCACAACAGAATCCTATAAACCATAGTTTACCAATAAAAAGCATGGCACACTATGAAAAGCCGTATGCTCAATGGCTAGACCAGGGGTGTCAACTCCATTTCATTGAGGGCCGCATCAGGGTTGTGTTGGACCTTGGAGGGCTGGAGGTGTGGCCATGGTGGGCGTGGCCAGTTCAGTTCCTCGGTTTGGTGGCACCTGTGTTGGCCAAGTGCTAAGGCAGGACTTCCCCAAGACCCTTCCTCACTCTCATTATAATCAATCTTCCTTCCTTCCTTCCTTCCTTCCTTCCTTCCTTCCTTCCTTCCGTTTCCTCTCCCCTTCATTCTCCTTTCTTCTTCCTTCCTTCCCCTCTTTCCTTCTTTTTCCTTCCTTGCTCTCTTCCCCTCTTCCTTTCTTTTTCTTTGCCTTTCCTCTTTCCCTTCCTTCCTTCCTGTCCCTTCTTGGATGCTCCACTGCAAAAGGGGAAACATTTGTGTTGTTTTGTGTTTGTTTTGCTAGCCCCCTGCCAATGAAAACGGAGCCCCCCTGAGCTCCATGTTTGCTGGCAGAGGCACTGGGGGCCGGTCCTTTGCTGCTTCCAGAGGGGCCCCGTGGGCCGGATCTAAGCCCCCTGCAGGCTGGATCCAGCCCATTGGCCTGGAGTTTGACAGCCCTGGGCCTTAAACCACCCTAAGCCAACTGGATTGAACAAGCCATCAAGTGGCCAGTAAGCCAGTCACCCCATTTTGCCCCAAAGAACCTGCTAGGACCAAACCAAGCCAATGGGTTATCTCGGGGCTTAGCATGACGACGAATCCATCCCATGGTGGGGCGGGGTGCATGAGGGCTGCGGGATCATGTTAAGGGGGGGGCGCTGGGGGGTTTGACAAGCTCTGGGTGCTGCTGCCCAGCCTGACGAAGGGTCTGTGGTCTCCAGGTCTGGCTTCCACCCAAGCTCAGAGCGTCCCCATGATCAACAACATGGGCAGCAGCCTCACCACCCTCCAGCCGGTCCAGTTCTCCCAGCAGCTGCACCCGTCCTACCAGCAGCCCATCATGCAGCAGGTCCAGGGCCACCTTAACCAGAGCCCCTTCATGGCCACCATGGCCCAGATCCAGGCGCCTCACGGTAGGTTTGGTCCAGGAGGGCGGCCATCCGAGGAAGGCTCCAGGCCGGGCACCCTCCCTGCCCCCTTCCAGCCTCCGTTGCTCACGCTGCCTTCTTGATTTCCATGGTCCCCAGGTCTCTACAGCCACAAGCCAGAGGCGACCCAATATGCGCACACCAGCCTTCTCCCCCAGACCATGGTGATCACAGACACGGCGAACCTCAGTACCTTGGCCAGCCTGACACCAACCAAACAGGTGAGGGGGGGACTGGGGGGGGGGGTGAAGGGGGCCCAAGGGGCCAACCCCCAAGTGGTCCAAGCAGCAACAGAGAACAAGCTCAGGCGAACCACATGGGATCTGCTTCTGCACCCACAGCAGACCCAACCGTGGCCCAAGGGGCAAGTTTCTCAGGGGGAAGTTATCCTACAGTGTCTTCGGTAGGACAAGAAACTAGTATGTAAACCGAGAGCAAACCCCGCTCTCTTCTAGCCCTGATGATATGACCTAGTTGGGTAACGAAATGTCTGCAAGGAAGCGGGCAAGCTCAGAGAGCACCAAAGACCCGACAGTTCAACCCTGATCTGCAAATATTCTCTCTTGAAAGAAAGGAGCGGTTTGCAAACACAATTTGATGACACTGCTAGCCAAACACAAGTGTGAGTTTCACAACCTGAAACTAAATCTCTTTGTTCCTGCTAAATTTTACACCCCAAGTTTCAAATAGGATTTGGGGTCATTCTGGAGGGTGTTCTTAGGGGATGAAGGCAGGAATGGAAGCATTTCCCCTCCACAGAGGTCCTGCTCTCCTTCCCACCCTTTAAGGCAGGGGTCCCCAAACTTGGCAACTTTTAAGAGTTGTGGACTTCAACTCCCAGAATTCTGGGAGTTGAAGTCCACAACTCTTAAAGTTGCCAAGTTTGGAGGCCTCTGCTTTAAAGTGAAACATCCTGCCCCAAACCCTAATATTGGCCCTGCTTTATCTGGCAAGGTTGCTTTGTTCCTGCAAGGTATCCTCCAGTTCTTTGGTTGGCAAGGAGAGCTGGTTGCATTTCATGCGTTCATTAAATTAAATGTATATGCTGCCCGCCTCCTTGGGAAGCCACCCTTCGGTTCACAAAAGGTGTCCCGCTCTTGCTTAAAAGGGTTGTGTGAGCCCAGGAAATTTGCCCAGGGCAGGTTTTCCCTGGCTATAAAAAGCTGAGATATTTGCTAGACGGAAGACAGGAGGAGCCTCCGGCCTTTGAAAGGTTTCGGAACTCTCTCTCTTTCCTAGCTTTATGGCCAGCTCTGTGCCTTTGATCTTCTCCTCCGAAGTCTTTAAGATTAGAAGATCAAAGGCCAAGGCTGGCAAGATTGCCTTTTTTTAAAACTGATTTTATGGTATTGTGAAGTTTAATTTGCTTGTTAAAGATTGAGTGTTATTTTAAGGTCCCTGCACAATTTGAAAAGGACTCAGGCGGCCTTTGGACCTCCTGCAAGTAGAAGCGAAACTCTCGAAACTCATCCTGATTATTCATTCAAGCAGCGCATCTTTTTCAGGCCGTAGTCAATTTGTTAATGTGAACGTAATTCTTTGAAGCGGGGGCTACTCCCTTCCTCCCCACAGAAGCTGGGGTGGGAGAACCCAGCTGCTTCAAAGAAGAGGAAGGAACTGGATGAAGAAGCGGGAAAAGTTGAGGGGGCTTGCCTGCCAAGTACGAGGCCGGCAAATTGTAGGTGCTAAGAAAAAAGAGGGAGCCAAGCAATGGGTGGAAACTCATCAAGGAGAGAAGCAACCTAGAACTAAGAAATTTCCTGATAGTGGAACAAGTTGCCTCCAGAAGTTGTGAATTCTCCAACACTGAAAGTTTTAAAGAAGAGATTAGATAACCACTTGTCTGAAGTGGTGTAGGGTTTCCTGCCTAAGCAGTGGGTTGGGCTAGAAGATCTCCAAGGTCCCTTTCAACTCTGATATTCTATTCTGAATAATTCTATTGGCACTTTGCCAGTTGCAGAGGCACCAAAGGATGGAAGCTCCACCCTCTCTTGCCCCTTTCAATACGTTCCAGGCTTCTCTTGCTGACCATTCGCTCCAGGACAAGAGTCCAGGAAGGCCGAAGAGGCTCAGCTGTCCTGGACTGCATGCTAAAGCGATAGGAAGTTTAGCTGAGGAAATAGAAACAGCGGGAAAATTAATGGAAATGGACCATTTAATGCCGATTCCTGATTTTAACGAACAATAAGTCTGAGCACAGGCACAGGTGTGTCTTGGACTTTAAGGAATTGGGACTTCGTTCAAAACAGGAGAGGGATAAATAGGGCACGTAGCAGGAGAGAGAAATGGGAAGAGGACAGAGAAGTGGGAAGAGGACGTCAGGAGGGATAGCTGCTCCAAAAGGAGGGAATTTTAAAAGTGCCGATAACCTCTAAACCAGGGGTGTCCAACCTTGGCAACTTTAAGACTTGTGGACTTCAACTCCCAGAATTCCTCAGCCAGCTTTGCTTGTGGACTTCAACTCCCAGCTTTGCTGGCTGAGGAATTCTGGGAGTTGAAGTCCACAAGTCTTAAAGTTGCCAGGGTTGGACACCCCTGCTTTAAACCAAATGAAGGAAGAAGGAAACAAGAGCAGAGCCGCACACAAAAGCTGAGTGAAAATCTGAAGGGGGAGAGAGAGAGAGAGACAAAAAGACACCTTCGGGAAGCGGAGAGGCAGGCAATTCTCACGGAAGAGCAGAGCTGGGAAGCCCCCGACTTTAGAGAGAGGAAAATAAACCCTCCAAATAAGAGGAGCTTTAGTGGAGGAGGCGAAGGACAAAAAAAAGGCTTCTTTGGGTATGCTCAAAATAAAGGGAACTGGGCAAGAATAAATTTGACAGCTGCTCCAAGTGCCGGGGAATAGTGAAACGCTTTGGTTCGCTCTCCTTTGACAAACCGCTGTGTGGAAGTCTGAGGGGCAGGAGGAAGCCCCTGATAAAACCCTCCAGGCCCAAACAAACCGCAACCCTGGATACCGAACATCAGAGGGGCCGTCACTCTGCAAGATTCAAAGCGTTTCTCCTGAACGTTTTGGATCAGTTTGACTTTCTACGCCTGCCTAAAACTACACTGCTGTTTACTCTTCTACTGTGCTGCGTCTCGCAAGCAGCCACGGGAAAGCTGCCTACGTAACAGCCGTTGTGTTGTCCTGCGGTTTCTCCCCAGATCTTCACCTCAGAGGCAGAGACTCCCACGGACTCCGGGATCCCAACGCCGACCAGCCAGCCTTCGGTCCACTTGCAGGGCCAGGAAGGCTCCATCCAGTCGCACCTTCAGTCAGGACCCCGCCTCACCTCCAGCCCCGCCGGTAAGTGGCAACTTTCCCCTAGGACAGGGGTCCCCAAACTTGGCCACTGGAAGACTTGTGGACTTCAACTCCCAGATTTCTGGGAGTTAAAAGTCCACGACTCTTAAAGTGGCCAAGTTTTGAGACCTCTGCCCGAAATGTTCCGTTAGATCCCTGAACGTTTTATTCGAAGCCGCCATTTGCACTTATGACCACCGGGTTCGCTCAATGACCCCTGCAAAAAGGTTATAAAATTGGATCGGTTGTGTGACTGACCCATTTTACGACCATTATGACTTATGGCCGTAATAGACAGCCTCCATTATGGTCATAACCCAAGGATTACTTGTTTATGCCTCCATAAGGGAGCCAATAAAATTTCTATTTCATAGGTGATGAAAGGGTCCTCCAGTATTAAAATTAAAAGCTCTGTGCTTTTAATCTCTTCTCAATTGAAGGTAACCCCTTAAAGTCTGGTAGTTGGGCAGCTGCCTTCAGAGAAATGCTGCACTTGGTTGTCTTTAATCTGGGCAAATCAATTGGGGCTAACTGTGCACAAACCCGGCCACCCGTGGGTGAACACACAGCCACCCCATCTTCTCCGATCGTGCACAACCATCTGCAGGTGGCTGGAGAAGGTCTGCAGAGGTGAGGCATCCCCACCCACTGGGGCGCGGAGGCTTTGAGATGCTGGCAGCCCCTTCCCAATGCTCCCCACAGCCCTGAAAGGAAGGCAAAGGGGCAAGCGTTGCCTTCGGTGGCCTGGGGCGAAGGAGGGAGACAGGGACCTTCCTCTGTTCCTCGGGGATCGGCTTAGCAAGGGGTGTCCCCTCAGAAGAGTCGCCATCCCCTGCCAGAATGGGATGCCCCCAAACAGTCAGCCACAAACTCTCTAGGGAAGAGGTCTCCAACCGTGGCAACTTTAAGCCTGGTGGACTTCAACTCC